>JAHWFO010014436.1:1879186-1890449 GCA_023313115.1 Rhysida immarginata
CCCCCCCCCCAAGATAACGTCCTGGCTACGGCCCTGACATGTTAAACTGCTGTCCTCCTCTATGGTCGACCACTGCGGGGTTCATCAGAAATGGCAAATTCTCCCGACCTGAATTTCTGAATTTCGATGCGTTCATTCACAGCTTCATCCCCAAACGCAAGACACATTCGGCGACTTGATGCTGCTGCTGACAAGCCCACCTTGAAGTTATAAAGCAAACAACACCTAACCATCTCCTTCGATACCTCAATTTGTCTTCACTTCTGCACGAGATGTAAATGCCCAACAGCCCTGTATTTGGACCACACTGTACACTCATTTGCAGATCTTCTATCACTTCCTTTCAAGGCAACATAAAAACGGCAAGAACTTTTATGGTTACCTGGTATCTAAGTACTTTTATTGCTGATTTCTACAAAAATTACCATTATTTTATTAATTGGGAAGCGATGTCAATTATAATAATATGGTCGCAAATGCAGATTTCTCATCAGCATACTCTTTGAAATTGCTTGTAAAATTTCTTTTGTCATGTATAAAATTTTTCACACCTAGCACATGTTAATTTATAAACTCTACACATTTCATGTTTTGGAATATGTTTATGGGGATCGACTACACAGAAAAATATAAATCTTCTAATTAAACTCCAAAAACGTTTTTTACGTATACTATTAAATAGGCCCGCTATCTCTTCATACATTTAAAAACTTGAACTTATTAAAATTTGATGAACTTTATTTTATTCAACTAGCTCAGTTTATATATAAAGTCACACATAACATATATTATCTTAGAAATCCCTCTATTATAACTAGCTCATATCATCACTAGCACACGAGAGAGAAAAAAATAGTAATTCCATTTTACAGAGTGAATTACTTAAAGAGATCAATATCGATTTCTGGCGTTATCTGTTGGTCTAAATTAATTAAAGAACTTCACGACGACGCACCTTCTCTTCAATTTTTTAAACATCTACTCCTTAGAATCATTCGCTCGGGTCTAATCACAACTAATTTGATTTCTATATACTCTTAAATATTAACCGAGTTACACAGTTCACCGTTAATTTTACTATTATTATTATTATTATTATTATTGTTGTTGTTGTTGTTGTTGTTGTTGTTGTTTATTGTTATTTTTGTTTTATTATTTAATGTCCTACCAATTTATACAATTTTATATTGATCTATAAAAGTTTTGAAGGATGGCCCTGGACAGGCCTCCAGGCCTTTTCGGCCCCTTTTTATTCAATTATTCTTTTTTATGCAAAAAACTATTGAATTTACCTTATTTGAATTTTTGTTTTTATATTGTAATTATTATCATTATTACTAATTTATTGTACTTTGCTATTGTAAATAATTGTAATTGCAATTGTAATTTTATATAAAGAAAATTTATTTATTTATTTTATATAAAGAAAAAAAAATTAATTTATTAATTAATATAATTGAATTAAAAAAAATATATGATGTATTCAAGATGAAAATAATTTTCACCTAACAATATAGCTTAACAAGTTTAGACAAATTCATAAAGTATCTGATATGAGAATGGCAACAGTCGAAACAAATTATCATTGAAATTATTTATGCTTTTACATTTTCATCATATTATATAAAGTAAATTGTGACACTAACATTTTAAAATGCATTGGTTTGAAAAATCGAGACATTGAAATTTAAAATGTTCCTTTGACATTTGGAACTTATCTGAATTTATAATTATCTTTTATATCTGCTTTTAAAGTAATTTAAAACTTTCGTGTGCACGTTTTTGATATTTAATGTCACTTTTTTAATTACTTGATTTATATATAGTTCTAAAATTCGATTTTATTAAAATGATTTAATCTAATTTTGTAAATTTTGGATTTTTACGAAATTTACAGCAGATGAAATTATTTTGATTGGTTGGAATATCTTTCCTTTTTAATTTCATATAAGCGTTGTGGATTGTGACATAATCCACAATGAAATACTAACTCACTCCCTCCATTACCATAAATAAATTTATTTTGTTGGAAAAAAATAAATTTAACACGAAAAAATTAATGCTCTAATATTGTGTTGCCTTTCATAATAAGATGGGCGATTATCTTATCTTTTATTTTCTTCAGTAACAACATAAACACAGATGAAAACTTCTGCGAAAACAATAAACAAACAAAAAAACAAAACAAAAAAAAAATGTAGTTCATTCTATATTAAAAGCATAGAAAAAATATGGATTAAAACTGAAATTTTGTTGTAATTTGATTTGTATATTATATTTCGTTTAATCTTTTATTATTATTGAACTGTAGTAAGATTGTACCTACATTCTTTCCCTAGTAATAATGTTCGTCCGATTGAAAAGCAAATTATGTATCAGTTACGTAATCTCACCGAAAAAGACCTTCTCAAGATATAAATTAAAGTGAGTTGAACATTGTGATATAAAAGTACTAAAGACGACCGATATATTATCGGAGGCCGAGGTAGGTTATTAACAGTGCTCGACGATAGCCCTCACCATTCATTGCCGACCGACTACAAACAACCGCTTTCATTCATCGAAGACGAGCCAACAGATGGTTGGGACGGCGACGCAGTATTCTAAAGTATAAATCTTTGATTAAACAAAAGGAAAAAAGTATAAATCTTTCATCTTTCTTTTTTGTCTTCATCTTTAATGTTTAAATCTCGATCAACAAAGTTCCAAACCACAATAGGGGAAAAGTTCTTCTCACCAAGCGGGAGGAGAGCGGAGGGGTGTTTTTCGATGCGACGCATCTGACTCATTTCCGGTGTTATCGTTTGGTGTGGCCGAAATATGACCTTGCACGTGAAATGTCTGCTGCAGCATGTGATGCGACCACATAGAACTTGGGTGGGTTTGCAAATTTTTTTCTTCCTCTCCTTCCAGTTGATAGACGCTGGCCTCTAGCGGCGACGTTGCTTACTAACCAAATATTTCTATTTATGATTCTATCGGTTTGTTTTTTTGTTTTTTTTGTTTTTTGTTTTTTTTTCTTTAAAGACAGTTTAACCAAAATTGGGTGCCACTGGGAATGGTTGTGCGGACGGCATCCCACGACATTTCGGCACGCGGTTCCCTTTTTTGAAGATACGCGTTATCGAGAATAAAGGAAGAATAAAAAAATTAAATAAAAAAATTACAAGTTTCGTATATCGAACGTATTAACTACAGAGTTTATCAGGTCCTCACAATAAATTATACAGTTTCTAACTCGAGGTCCTCTGTAGATAGGCAATCGGTCTATTCTTAGCTCGTGAGTCACCAAAACAATCTGGGTCTTATCTGCCCCATTCATTCGAAAGGCTCAATGAATTCGAATTCTTTGATCGCTCTATCAACAACCTTCCTATATTCGTCGTCAGCTGTGACAAGGATGTGGGCTTTTTTTTTTTCTTAATTTTCAAGCACTTTTTTTTTTTAATTTTTTTTTTACGAAAATGTCGAGTTTAATTCAATCAAACTGAGAATGATTTATCAGCGCATTAACCAAGAAGATCGACAAGCATTGAATGACTTTTGATCTCAACATTATGAGCCAAGTTTTTTTTTTTTTTTAACCGTCTTCCGACTGGCAGTCACACTTCCTTTATTATGGGCTATAATTTAAATGTAGACTAAATATGTTATTTTTAGCACCAGCTTTTTGTTCGTTTAATTTTTTAAACATTAAAATGTAACTGGAATGAGTTCAGGCTATTTGAAGCAGTGGCCTATAAAAGACTAATTCAGTATTCAAACATGTTACGAATAACTTCTTGTGGTTTAAAAAGTCGAAGTCGTTTGGCGTCCTTTTTATTGTCTCAGCGCCATCTACAAAAGCAAAGTATCGAAATTCCGACGGTAAAAGTTTTTTTTTTCTTTTTTACCGTTTCGAACAACCTTGATTTTGAGAGACGGCTTGAGTTCCCCAACCTTAATGTTGGGCGAATATTATAATGAAGGCAGAATAGAATTTTTGAGGGCGTGGTCTGTCGGTCGTTCCGGCCAATAAGGTGAGTCGTTCGCCTCCCTGACGTCGGCAACTGGGCTTCATTAAGCGATCACTACATATTGTTATTGGCAATTTCTTAGTTTCGTTGTCAAGCTAAAGCCCCGACTGAGTGAAACCTGCATGGCATTTTTTTCGGATCGTCTGAGAAACTGGCGGTGGTCACATTCATCTCCATGTTCGATGACATCACGAGTGAAACTTTAATTTTCAAAAAAAAAATAAAAAAATTACGAAAGTAATATTTTATTAAACGATACGTTATTCGAGTGAAGAATTTTGGAGTTCGTTTAATTTAAATTTTCACAAAATTTATTCACTCTTAACGCGCATAGAAAACAATTTTTATACATTTAATATGTGAAATAAATACATCCCTAATGAATATGAATATTTATTATTACGATTTCAACTTAATCGATATAGTTCGTTTCTTCTATATGATATATTTTAAAATTTAAAACTTAGTTTTTACGCAAATAATAATATTCCCCAGGGGTGATCTTTTCTATTTGACATTTCAAATAATAATGGCAATTCCCTCATCTCGTTTATTTTTTTTTTCCTTCAAACGCAATACTTTATGCAGTAGAACGAAAGGAATTTTATTATTCCTGGACTTTTTATTAACAATAAAATAAATTTTCACATCAAATCGAAGGATAATGACAAACTTCATATTCAACAGCCGTATTAGTTGTTCATCTCAATAGCAGTTGGAATTTTGAATATTAAAACAAATTTTTTATGTTTTAACATTTGAAAGTTATAAATTTTAATATGAAGAAATATATCAGACATTTTAACATTTCAAGTAATTCATTTCTTCTTTTAATTGCAAGATTTTAAATGAAATTATACTCCTAAAATTGAACTTCAAAGACGAATTAATTTTACAGTATAATTGATTCCAATGTCACCTTGACAATTTCACTCTAATTATTATAGAAGAGAGCATAATTCTCAAAAGAATTTTTTTTCTCAAATGTGAATACGTTTAATTTAATCCAATATTGCCCTTCCGTCCCCGATTTTGATATACTGCTGTTATTATTATCGTCATCGTAATAGAAATTATAGCAAAATTTACTTTGAAACAAGTATAGCAATTTCTTTAACTAAAAAAAAATTCTAATCTATAAATGAGCGTTTCCAATTTAAAAATTCGGAGAAAATAGTTTTATTACAGTTTAGTCTTTTAGTGTATGCTTGGAATCTGTAACAATTATTACTCACATAGTTAGTTAGTTTCTGTGTTATTTATTTAATCTGAAAATCTTGTAATAATCGAAGGATGGGGTGGGAAAAGAATTAGAAATTAAAACTAACTATTCAGCTGAATAGCAATTCCGTCCACCTGAATTGGAGATGGGGGGGGGGGGGGGAAATGGCGACGGCGATGGTAGTGAAGAAGGCAGAAGGGGCCACTGCTACAAAATACTTTTCCCCCCTTTTATTCCGATCATTCCATCGTCTGCATTCTTCGTCTTTATCTCCTATTATTGCTTGTAAGTTTGACGCCTTCGGGCGTTGCCATTTCGGTCGCAGAATGCCCTCGACCGAGATCAATACACCTGCAAACCCAATGGAATTCCACCGTTTCATAACAGAAGTGCTTACTTTCCCCACCACCACCCATCTCTCCTTTGTTGTTGTTTCTTCTTTTACATCCGTCATGTGACGTCATCCGTACGCGAGAAACATTGTTGAGCCAATTGGTATTACCATTGTTTTAACTTTTTTTTACCATTTCAATCTAAGAAGCAAGAATTTATGACATTAGAGAATAAATATAAAACTATCTTAGAATTAAAAAAAAAAGTTTTTATAGAGATAAATAATAAGCTGAAAAGAAGTCTTTTAATTATTAAGCCCCCACGTATCCCATCGTTTTTTTATTATCCCCTTAAATGTCTTTATTTTTTTTCGGCGGTTACTTCAAAGCATTGCCAAAGAAGGGGAAACGATTTCGCTTTCATTCCGTTCCCCTGAAGCCAAAGTTAAGCTTCATTTAAATAGAAAACATTCTGGTAATTTTCCCGATTCTTTTCGTTTTGGAATGGCAACCGTCTTTTTTTTTATTGCTAAAATACAGGAAGGGGAAAAAATCAACGACAATAATCAAAGAGCAGAGATTTTTAGTAGCGCCATTTGAAACCCCCACGCTGGCTCCTAAAACAGCCACGCCTAATAAATACCAAGTGTTGGCAGCCCTTAAAGAGTGAGATGTGACGACACGAATTGTGACATTCCTAAAAGAGCGCACGATTTTAATTGCCATTATTTATGACAGAAGCAGATGAATTAATTGTTTCCATTACAAATTCAGTTATTTCTCCTTCTTCTCGAACGTTGGCCTTATCGACTAAGGGGGGAGTTGTTTGTTTGTTTTTTTTTCGTTTACGTACTTCATGTTTTTTTATACGAATTGTCCTCTTCTTTGCGCTAAAATTGTTAATAACATATCACTTGTGATTAACCAATTTAATCATTTGTGCGCTTAAATTATTATAGTAACAATTTTGATTTTACATCAATCTTGGTTAATTTTTATAAAGTTTCTCTTTTACTTTCTGTTATTCCTTTAACCCAATCATGCCTACAGAAAATCAGTTCAAATGTCTGAAGCTGCAAACTCACAATACAAAATAAAACTGAGAAATGAAATAATATAATAAAAAATACCCTTTCATATTTACAGTAAGAGACGTAACACGAAATAAAAATATGAATTTACCAAAAGCTACTCAGATTTGCCGAATCGAGCTCTTTTAAAATTGGCGGTATCGGAAACTTGGTAATCTTCTCTTGTCAGAGCATACTCCTAATGCTAGACTGAAATTTTTCTCTTGAAAATATCTGTTTTCGAAGAAAATAATAGCCTGAACAAGCAATATGATCGGTCATCCCAACCCCAGTCGTTAATATCACAATATTGAATAGACAGAGTCAAAAAATAGCCAAGTAAATACGGAACTAAAGACCCAAAATGATCCATACTTGGTCGTCATTTTCATCAGAATATACCTTCAATATAAACAATATCATTTCTATTTCCATATCAAATTATTCTTGCTTAATGTTAGGAAGAAAAAAGTGGAGACCTCATCCTGCAATGGTTGTAAGTGATGATGATATATTTGTTATAAAGATGTAAAATGGTATTGATAAGTTCTTCTCTTCACTTATCGCTTTGTTCGTAATAAATGACAGTGCATCGCAAAGCAATTCATTAGCCTACTAAGAGCTAACTGACAAATGTTTGTCTCAGACCCTTCCTTCGACTGGGTTTAAACCTATGGTCCAAAATATGAGCGGCATGGAAAAGAAAGATTTTGAAAAACGTCGGACTAATCAATCTTTGTCTGGGAACTTAACAAAATTTGTTGTGCAAAGCAATGATGAATAACCCACGACTTCGGTTATACTAATGTGAGGCAAGTCGGCCTTTTCTTTCGATGGGAGGGTTTGTCTGTTCAAGTTATTGTGAAGCAAAAGCTAACAGAGAATCAATCACGTTTAAGAAAAGTTTAAGCAAAGTTCAGAGACTTTTTGAACTTCCGTGATTTGTCAAGCAACGGTAGAAATTTCATTTCTTTATTTTCTCTTTCTTTTTAAATCAATAAAGTACCATTGTGTAGGAACATGGGGATCCTCTTAACATGACACCAAACATGCTTGTAGAACGGTTGTGTCATCCACATAGACCATCCTGTACCATTTGAAATTTCTGTCCCGCAGAGAAATTAATGACATGTTCTTATCTATTATTGAAGAAATTAATATTTTAATTTAATGTTCTTTCTTTTGATAGATTTTTTTTCACTTTAAGAAAAATTCAAGACCATTATACTGTATATTTCGTTGAATCTACATTTATCTATACAGAACATTTATCTTTCAAAGTATTTCAAAAATTAAGTAAACCCTGTTTAATATTATCTAGCTATAAATAGAAGGATTAAACTTTTATCGTTTGTTTACTTAAAAATGTAATCTCCGATCCAAATAATGCTTCTGAATTAAAGAGAAGCGACTTGTGGCAAATGAAGAAAAAAATCCGTTTCTGATAAAGCGAAATAACGCTTAAAATAGATTATTGTTCTAATCATTGAATCTACATTTATTATCGTTCAGTTCCTTCTTAAATTGCTCTCAAAAATGTTTAATTTTTTACTTTCTTTTTAAAGCATTTATTTCTTTATTTACTTGTATATCAGCCACCTGCGAACCTGAATCATTTATTTCAAATGAATGCCCTGTAATTTTTTTTTAATCAATGCTTTCTGTTCTGATTTCGGGTTTCATTCGATAAAATGTGAAGGGTAATCAAGCAACGAGTTTTTTAATGATTGGTTATGGAAAAAACAATAATATTTGAATTAGAAATCATCATGTGTTTATTTTTAAATTGTAACAGATAAACGAATCAATAAAAGAAGCTAAAACATTCTCTGCAGGTTTCTACCAAACTAAATTGAGAATAAATTTAAAGCGCTGTCCCATGGACTCCAATGAATTTGTTCAAAGAAAAAAAATTCATGAATACGACATTTAAGTTTCATGTAAAATACGTTCACAAATGCAGATTTATGGTGGTTGAAATTTTGGCCGTCGAAAACTAAGTCATTTCCATCTCATTTATCTTTATACATGTCCCAATTATTTATCTCAACAAATCTTTCACACATGTTTGGATCAAATACGCTCTAGTGAGCTTCGAACCCGCACTCGAGAATACGAAAGCCTACGTCCCTGGTCTTCCGGCGTCGGCCGGCCTAAATTCGCAGACAATTATTTATAGGGTACCGAAATGTAGTGTCATTATTCGCTATCTGTCATCAGATGCACTCATTAGATATCTCAGGAAAAATAAAATTGAACGGCCCGGTGTAGTAACCAGGCAAGTGCACTTACCTGGTTTTTACCGTTTCCTATGGAAATATTATCCTTTATCATTTACTTTGTTTATGCAGCAGCTAATTTAAGCTTGTCTTTGTCTGTTTTATGAACGTTTCCCTAAGAATTAAAATTTTTTCAGTGCATATAACTTGAAATTTCTAGACGCATTTAACAAATGTTTTATTCTGTCACTTGCCTGGTTACTGCACCGGGCCACTCAATTGCATTACAGTACTCTTATGTTAAAATCGCTAAGTATTTCTTTATTGGAGTACTTTCCCAAACAGGGGTTCGCCAAAAGTTTTCTGTAACGGCGAATTTCAAGGGTAGACCTATTATATGCAAGACTACTATATGTATATTTTTAAGACAAAGATTCGGAACTCAAATTTTTATGAAAGGAGCTCTCGAATCAAAAATGTTTAGGAACCAATGCATTAATGTATGGCAAACCGCTTTTATTTACATACATGTATTACACTAATAATTTTGTTTCTCTAAGGGTTTTCAAATCCATGTTGCTTCCAAATATTGTTCCTTTATAGAAGTTTTTGGTAATTTCGGTTAAGTGAACGTTTTATTTGAGGCCTCAAATTCGCCACGTATCCTCCTCATTAGAAAGGCAAGATCCAAATAGCAAATTATTCATTTCATTTGATACCAGAAAATGAACGCTTCATATTACCTTAGATCAAGAATTCTGAGGGGAAAATAATGTTTTAGCTAGAAGAGGATTAAAAATAAGGAAGAGAATTTTCTGGAAGTTAGACGTCAGTTTAACCGAAAGGATTCGCCAATAATGAATGAAGAAGACAGAAAAAAAAATGGTGGCTCTTTCATTTCCTTTCTCCTACTACTTCCGCATCCTCTCGTCCAGCAGGATTAAGGGATTTTGACAGATAGAATGATGACGATGATGGCATCCAAATTGAATTAGGTCGCTCGATGGTTGGTAATTGCTTTGCTGGCCATCTGCTTGGTCCAGTGGAAGGTCGCTCAAAGTGGTTCATGACTCTCACAAACGACAAAACCCACTGTCGTCCTCCTCCTCAATTGACGACTTCGCTGTTCCGACATTCCTCTTTCATTAAAAGAACGAATAAATTTCCTCCAATCGTTCCTCACGTGGGTAGAATGCGGGCATTTTTTTTCTATCCGTTCGTAGTCCTAAGGTTTTGTTAATAATGTCTGTGCTATCTTTTCCGGTAATGTTTCGATGTAAACTTCAAAAGGAGACTCGAAAAAATGCTTTGTGGACGACGGGAAATACCACGCAAATTCCAAAAATCGCTTTTTGGTGAAAGATATATACTACTTAAAATAAAATTTTGCATCATTCTAAGAAGGAGCTTTAGCTGTGACGTAGAAGTAATATTGAATTCGAGAATTTAAAGCCTAGCTAAAATTGCTAATAAACAACGGAAATTCATTGAATTCTTTCCAAATTTACGTCTATTTTATTGTTCAACATATTACAATAATTGAGTAACTGAGTTATTGAGCTTCGACAAAACGATTATCACTTGTGTGTGCCTATGTTAACAATGCTTAAGAGACGAACAGAAAGTAACAGTATATTCATTCACAGAATCTTGACGAATCGGTTGTTATATGACATGCCATTAGCTTTGTATTCTTCACGGTCACAGATCTAGCACGTGATTTCGACGTCCACGAAAAAGCCTAAAATGTTGACACAGCCGAGCTAACCTTGATGGTCATATTTCTGAAAACAGAATGTGATAAAGTTAATCCGTTTTCAAGTTATCGTGCAAACGGCGGATGGCCGGATAAATGTACGGACCAAGCCTGCATTCTTATAAGTAGTTTTTGACTAAAGATCCTAAAAAAATCTTGCAACATTCCAAGAGGGAGCTTTAGCTGTGACGTAAAAGTAATATTAAATTCGAGAATTTAAAGTCTAGCTAAATTTATAAACAACGGGAATTCATTTAATTCATTCGAAATTTACGTCTATTTTATTGCTCAACGCAGTACAATAAAATCTTGTAAACATTCCAAGCAGGAGCTTTAGCTCTGAAGCAGAAATACATTTAAATATTTATTAACAAAACATTAATCCTCCCGAGTAGGGTATAGGCAAGTAGCGGACCTACGGTATCTATTTTTACCCCTTTATATGCGCTTTTTACCCCCCCCCCCTATCACACATGCACTCCAAGTTTTTAATCAAAAAATTGATTTTCTTGAACGTAGTATGTAGAAAATGTAAAAGAGCTAAAGATGTAAAGATTAATAAATGAAAGGTCTTAAGAGGAATTTTTTCACGCCAAATCTCAGACGTTGAAATTATTGATGAAAATAGGAAAGACGAACAGAATTATT
>JAHWFO010014436.1:1920449-1939811 GCA_023313115.1 Rhysida immarginata
CCATTAGAGCGCGTGCCATTGTTTCGATTACAACCATTTTCAAAATGGTTCATTTCCTGAACCACATTTATCAATTGGCGAAAATAGTAATTTATATCCGCTTCTATCTCGTCATTACGATTTGTTTGATATATTACTTAATGTATCTTCCCATTGAAAATTGCTTGGCGGGAAAATAGAGGTACCATTTGTGCACATGCCAATGAACCGATTTAGATAATATTTGTGATTAGTTCGTGCCATGAACCATATTCATCGACTGACGAAAACAGATTTTGAAAATCTTTCATAACCTCGGCGGAGTTAGAGTTACAGACAGACAGACGGACGGACGGACAGACAGACAGACACGTTTCCCCACACTGATATCATAAAGCATCTTTCGGTACTTAATAAAGGTCTCTTCACTTTAGCTGAGTGCGTTGTATGTGTGCGCATTTTTCATTGTGGGCATTTTTACCCATGGGCTTTTTTCCATGTGGGGATTTTTCAGTGTGCGCAATTTTCCGTGTACGCTTTTTTTCGTGTGCGCAATTTTCCGTGTACGCTTTTTTTCATGTGCGCTTTTTTCTGGTCACCGTTCATTATCATCTATCGACAACAAATATTTATAAATACCTCACAACTATATGGAATACTAAGCAAAATATCTAAATTTAATTAAAATATTGAGATGACATTTTAATTATCACCATGAACTCTTTACAAACACCCGTTAACTTTTACAATCAATTACATGGAGAATAATAAAATCACAAAAAAATAATAAAATATTAAAATTAATATATGAGGTATAAGAAAACCCCAAATAAGGCCCACATTATCTGTCATTATAGTCTGTACACCAAAAATTAATATTATCAAATAATTTCAATGAATAAAAAAAATCTAACCTCACCATAATACAGTATATACCCAAAATATAATAATAAAAATAGAACTTCTTAGTAACAAAATACACAATAAAATTAATAGACGACTCATTGATAGAAATATTAAGAATAAAACGTCTCAAAAAACATACACAAAATAACCAAATTAAAAGGTTTTCAAGCACCATGCAATACAAAAACTTTTCATAAAACAGAAAAAAAATAGAACAAATACCCAACATTAAATAACACCAAAATTAAAAAAATAAACGTGCTTAAAAAATAAAAAAAAAACAAAAGAGAAATGAGCACTGGCGAAGGTCTCCATTGAAACTAAGCTTAATATATGGTGGTCAGTAATGGACTACTGACACATCGAAGCCACCTAGTGGGAGCAGTTTTCCCCAATTACGTTTTTAGCGTCGAGAACAAAGGAGTTGACCAACCACTTCTTCTAATAACCTTGGTATAACTATGAAATATTCAGGGAAGCGGCGTTTTTCCGCCATTACAGCTTTTCATGAGAGAGATGAGGAATGCCACAATGAGCATGCGCGCCAATGTCGTGCTAGAGAGCTAACAGGAACCACAGCCTACATGATTAGAGAAGGCTGTACACGAACACGGACGGAAAATACCCCGTGCTCCGTGCTAGGCGTTTTGCAACACGCGTCACGGTTCATGCAGGAAGTGACATTAGATTTTTAGCAACACGACTAGCACGGAGTTTCTGAATGTAGTTAGTGAACTACCTTCAACGTATTTGAACAATTAGCCACGTTTAGAACAAATAAAAAGCTTTTCGCTGTTCTCTGTCTTGGTAACAGGCCCAACGGTTGTAGGTGTGAGGACGTGATAATTGAGGACACCGTCATTTTAGTACCCCGAAAAACATTTAAAATTAATGTTAAAATGTAAAAATAATGAATGTATGAATATAGACAATTCAGTAACAATTTCCATGAAAAAACTCTTATTTAACTGTGTTAATGAGAACATATGTGAAAACACCCCGGCATCAACCAAATTTCTCGTTAGCAGCCTCGCGAGTCTGCATGTGAGTGCCGCGACAACAGACACCTCGGCTGTCATAGAATCATGGAACAACATTAAAAGTCACATTAAAGAGCTTGAAAAACTGGTGAATGAAAAATAAACATTGTACTGCTTGAGTATAATCAGACAAATTCAGCCACAATTACCCTGAAAAGATTTATTCAACTCATCAGGCACCAGGAAGATGACTGCCTGAAAAACCTAACCGGAATAAAGCACGCAAATCGGCCTCTATTCACTGTTTACTGACATTAACAAATATCAGTGTGATCAATAAACAAGGTGGACTTAGTAAGTTGTTGATGTACTTTTGGCAGAGATAAAACCGCACAATATGCGGAAAATGAAAGCCTTAAAACCACCCTTGTATTCGTTGGGATTGTGAAGTTTAGATATTCAATTAGTACATGCAACCATTGCAAAGCAAGAACCTCATCACGTACATATTAACACCGTTGAAACACATTAAATTTGATTTAAAGACGTCAGCAAATCAGGTAAAAGAATGAGAAACTCTGATAGAACTCAGTCCTCCGAATTCAACCTGAAATGATTGAAAAAAAATATCAATCAACGCTGTTGAGCTCGAATACGTTAGCAACAGACCTTAAACAACGTCGGCTGTAAACACTTATCCAATCAAGTTAAGTGAAGTGAACTTGAGATTATTCGTTGTATTTGAGAAGTCAAATTCATAATTTAAAAACAGCCATTTTAACCTGTATACTGTGCTGAATTAATTACGATGTCATTGTGCAAAATGTTTAGACCAGTAGAAGCCTTTGTGATAGGCATGGTAGGGATCCGCTGTATCTCAAAGTTGCTCGTCCCTTCCAGTCAGAAAATATTTGAATTAATGTATTGAATTACTTCCTTGCAAATATTTAGACCAAAGATGTTATAAACGGGATGCAGCTCTTGACATTTAGACTGAACACTATAACCAAAATTATAGCGAAAAGAGAATCGCTGAAATTCCAAAGAACAGAAGAATAGTTCGAGTCCAGGGCATGAAATTTTCTTTATTATTTTTCTCTATTTATTAAGAAGAATAATTGGTTGAATATTTTGCATTACATCGCGGTCGTTACTCCTCTAGCAAATACGCATTTGCTTATCTGGTTGGAAGAAAAGCTCTATGAAGACCTTTCTCTTCATGTATTCATTTGGACCATTTCAGGAATAACAAATCTCGCTCTACCAATAAATAACCTCCTTAAAACTTTCCGAAGATTATGGATACCATTTTTGATCTTAATTAATGATAATTTTTCCCTCTTGAAAATAATAAAAAATTATTCCTTTAAATGGATATAATGCATAACTGCCTGTGAAAATAAAGATGCTTCCAGTGATAGTGACAAGCTGTTCGCCAAAGACGGCAATGCTGCTAAGCTATAAATTAATCTTATGGACTTGTAAATTATGTCAATGAAAAGAAGGAACCTTAATTTGCTAAGTTTTCATTAAGTTCGCTAATCAAATCACATAACATGCAAATCAAAATTTAGCGAGAATTCAAAATTCATTAATTATAGATATCTTCAAACGGCAAGTCACAATTTTAAACAATTGGCTCTTTTCAAAAGACATTGTTAGACTCACCCATAAGAAAAATGCTTTTTAATAAATATTTTTATATTAAAATTCACAGAAATTGTTCCAAAAGGTATTCGCCATTTCATAGTATAAATTCATTAGAATTTTCCAAATTTTCAAATGCTATTCTTTTCAAGTAGTAACAGCAGTTCAAATTACAACTTTATCATTTCTAAGCAAATTCTCATAATAGTAGATGATTTACTGAATACATAATTAACAAATAATATAAATAAACAGTTCATAATTTTTATTAAACTTTTGTACTTTTTGGAAGCTGTTGAATATTAACTGCACTTTTTGTTCGAAATGAAAATGAAACTAACCTCGGATCAAAATATTTCTTAATTGTCGACCATTTCCTATGCCACGCCTACGTTTTCTTTTATTGTACAGAGTATGGTCTGTTTGATCAAGAGTTGCAATTATGCAATTTGAAATTATACTGTGGTCCCCCTATCTATCGACTAATGAAAACCCTTGGTTTGGGTTTTCATTAGTCTGCCTCTTCCGATTCTTAAAAATTGTCATGTTTTGTGCATTGACCTATTTTTATATAAATTATCGAGTTGGCTGTGAATATATGGTTCCGTAAAATACTGTTGCTGTTAAGGGAGAATCATATATTACAACCCCATGCTCTTGGCAGTTCGCGACAATAACTGGGGGGGGGCCTCTAGAAATTTTATGGCGTCGACTACATAGGTCATTTTGCGCCTTTTACACAAGTTATAACAGTACGCAGCCCGGGACAAACACAAACATCCATGCCCATGGCGGGATTCGAACCCGCGGCCAAGCGGACTCGAGAACTAGAAAACCTACGCCCTAGCCCTCTCGGCCACCTGGCCGGCTGATAAAAAAAATGGCAACCAATTATAAAAAACTATAAAATCTTTATAACATAAACTGTATAACATAAACAGTGTAAATCTTTTTGCAACCGTTTCCCTTAAAAGTGTTGTCGTAAAATGTGAATGATCACCTTTCTTTAATGTCTTTAAATCAGATTTTAACCAAATTTTGAAATATAATTATATACTTTTTCGTCATATGTCATTCTGATGCATTTTTCTTATTTTTTTTGTAGAACCAAATTTGAAAAAGAAAAGATCTACATATAATTTTTTTTACTATTCATGACCGTTTTCGCGCAGCTGAAATGCAAGCCCCAAAAGTATATAGGGATTTAGAAATCTTACAAGGGTGGACTGAAAAGTTTTCAGAATGACAAATGAAGACAAAGTCGATCTGATTTAATTTGTATTTTATTTCCCTCGAAACTCAACATATTTGATTCAACATATTGAAAATGAATTTATTTGAGATCCCAAAGTAACCGTTTACATCCTTCACTCGATCGAAATCTCTTCCCATCCAGGAAATCTTTGAGTTTTGGGATAGGAGACAGAGCAAAGAGGCCAAATCAAGTAAATAAGTTGAATGCAAAATGATTCAAATTTCAGTTCTTGTAAATTTTTACTATACGATTGAATTTGAATAAGCACGTGCATTATCGTAGCGAAAGATCACTTTTTTTTTTCTTGGCCATTCCTGAAAGTTTAGCGGGTTAACCATCGGTTCAAATGCCTTTACGCTTCAGATTGAGCAAATGCGGCACCCCTCTTGCAGAAATTTTTTAACCCAAACCATTTTAACAAATAGAAAATGAAAGGAAAATTTCCGCGACCTGGGCTATTTCTATTTGTTATTGTGATATGTTTGAAGATTTTCTTTAGTTACTTTATTATCTTCTGTTTTAAATCATTTTGCAAAATATGAGCTATTCGTTCATAAGAGATGCCCATGACTTTATTAGTTTCACCCATTTTTGTTGTCGATCTGCCAAACCGTGTCATGGTGTGGTAACGTTTTTGGTTCCTCTGAGAATGGTTCATCACTGACATGCGACTTTCCACGCTTGAATTACGAAATCCAAACATTCACTCTCTGAGGAGAATGAAGGTGATGAATACCCAAGAAAAACGCGCATCCTAGATTTGAAATTAGCGCCAAAAGGGTGCAGGTTTTCCCTCCAATTGAAAGAATTTTATGACCGTCCGAATTTTTCCGTTTTTTTCCATAATTGTAAATACGGATATTTATTTGTCACCTAAATACTTCACCTAAATATTTGTCAAAATCAGACTCTTTGACAATTGCAGGCGACACAAATCAAAACGACCGTTACAAGATAGGAAGAACTTCCACCTAGCGGCAATGCCAAACTTTTATTAAATTCCTTGTAGGAACTGGCAAAAATAACAAAAATGCACATACTGTAAATAGTTTAATGTAAATATTTATTATTATTATTATTGTGTGGGGAAGCCAAACACGGATCAAGTCCGGAAGCCAATCCCAGAGACGGACCCAAAGGAGGGCCAAGCCCAAGGGACTCAAATGCAAGGGAGGGAAAGTTACGCTCTCGTGGGAGTATTGATGTTTGGGTGTAGGAATTTCCTTACTATGTGACAGGTGTTTTGAATTATGGCTTTCTGTAAGGTTTTGTATAAGTGTCGGTTTAAATTAGTGTTGACAGGCTTTTGTGTAGCGAGTGTGGAATAACCCCAGTGGCAGAAAGAACGATAGGAACAATGTGTTCTCTGTTAACTCCCCAAAGGCGTTTTATTTTGTGTGCAAGATCCGTATATTTAGTGATTTTGTCAGTGTATGTCTTTTGTAAATTGTGTGTATTGGGGATGGAGATATCAATTATGTAAGTCACTTTGTTGTGCTTATCTACTAGTGTAATGTCTGGTCTGTTATGAGGGATAGTTTTATCAGTGATTATAGCTCTGTCAAAATATAGTTTATGTGTGGTGTTCTCTAAGACATGTCGGGGATATATTTATAGTATGGAGTGTGAATGTCTCTTAGCTTGTGTATCTTAGCTAGATGTTGATGTATGATGTTGGCTACCTGGTTATGTTTGTGTAAATAATCCGTCTGCCTGAGTATTTTACAACTGGATATGACGTGTTGGATGGTTTCCTCTGCGATATGGCATTTCCTGCAAGACCCATCAGTCGAATCTTTGATAATATGTTTTCTGTAGCTTTGATAATAACCTGGTCTTGTATGGCAATCATGGTTCCTTCAGTTTCCCCAAAGAGACTCCCTTCACTCAACCAAAAGTTCGACGCTTTTTTATCGACGTGTGGCTGGTTGAGGTCAGAAGGATGTCTACTGTGGAGTTGCTTTCCGAGCCGTGATTGAAGTTTAGAGCATGTTGTAGGAATGTTATGGGTGTTCTGCACGCTGTTCAGATTCAAAGGTGTGTATTTTGTATCAGCCATGCAAACTGCTTTGTGTAATGGTGATGTGTGTTGTTTAGAGTAAAAGAATTCTCTGAACGAGGCAGGTTGGGTCCTTCATTAGTTGCGTGTGGATGGTGCTTTCTGTGTTTTGTAAGCAGTTTACGTTGTTTCCTTTCAAATCCCTCAAGATCTGTGTGTGTCCACTGTATGACTCCAAAGGAGTAGGAGAGTATTGGCGTGGCATAAGTATTGATGGCCTTGATTAAATTTCTGAAATTTAAATGCGTTCTAAGCATTGTCTCTAGCCTATGAAGATATTGTTTAGTGAGTGTATTCTTTATGTGTTTGTGCTCCAGAAGCTTGGCTTGCTTAAATCCTAGATATTTGTAAAATTCGTCATTTTCCATAGCAGCAATGTGATCTGGTTCATCTAACGTTAAGCCCCTTTCCCTGAGTACTCCATTTTCAATGTGAATGGTTTTGCATTTGTCCAACCCAAATTGCATGTGTATGTCTTTTGAAAAAGTTTGTGTAATGGCAAGTAATTGGTGCAATTGTGTTTGTGTGGAGGCGTAGATTTTCATGTCGTCCATGTAGAGTAAGTGTAAAAGCGTGTAGTGGTAGGCTTTTATTGTGTTTAATTGTATAGCCGTAAGTTGTGCTGTTCAGTCTGTTTGAAAGTGCATTTAGTGAAAGACAAAACCAGAGTGGGCTCAATGAGTCACCCTGGAAGATGCCTCGGTTTATGTGTATTTTGTCAGTCGTGATGGTTTCACTGTTGAGTGTGAGGTGTACTGCAGTTCTCCAATGCAGTATTGTACTTTCTAAAAATGAGATAAGTGTAGGGTTTATTTTATATAATCGTAGTGTATATAAAAGCCAAGAGTGTGGGACACTATCAAAAGCCTTTTTGTAATCAATGTAGGCTGCATGGAGGTGTCGATGTTTATTGTGAGCTTGCCGTAGGACCACACGGTCTATCAGGAGTTGCTCCTTACAACTCATGTGATTTTTGCGGCATCCCTTTTGTTGCTCAGTGAGAATGTTGTTTGTGTCTATGTGTGTATAAATTTTGTTTGCGATACAGGCAGTTGTTATTTTGTAAAGTGTAGGCAGGCATGTGATAGGTCTATATTGTGTGGGATCTGTATGTAATGTGACTTTGGTACCGTGTATGTTATTCCTTGTATGAGACATTGTGAAATGTGGCAATGTCTGTGGTGTTTGCAAAGTGTTGGAGATCTGTTTTGCAAGGATCAGATGCAAACAGGTGAAGCGCTTATACCAGAAGTACAATCCTATCTACACCTGGAGCCTTCCAATTGTGAGTACGTTTAATGACTTGTGAGAGTTCATCTCTGTTATGTCAGTATAAGGCATGTTTGGTAGTGTGGATGCTAATTGCTCCTCTTCCCTGATCCAGCTAGCTTCCCTGATTATGTTGAACTGAGACAGACCAAAGAGACGACCAATAATGTTGGAGTGCTGTTTGTGTTGGCAGACCAGTGTTTTTTGTGTGTGTATAATCTTTGTTTAACTGCTTATAGAATGTCTCCTCATTGTTTGCGAATAACTGGTTCTGCCGTTTGCGCTGAGTGCATATTTTGTATCTCTTCAGGCGTTGTGTTTTTTGCAGCTAACTTTTGTTTTAATGTGTCCATATACTCTGTAATGTGTTGTTGTGCTGCTCATGTCTGGTGCGTGTTTTAATCTTCTTAAATAACTGTCTGGGGCGTTTGTTCTGCTTTGATGAAGTGTTGTTTTTAGTGTATTGTCTAAGTCTACCTAACTGCTTGCGGATTTCGTCAATCTCAGACTCAATCCGCTTTTGCTATTTAGGTTTCTGTTGGGTGTAAGATGGTACTGTTTAAAGTTTTAACTTTTCGTAGAAAATTGAATAAAAATAATCGATAAACAAGTCTCACTAGGTAAATTGAAAATTACAAGATAAAAGACGGGTTACAATTAACGAATTAAATTTAATTCGCTGGTTACAACGACAAGTTCCAAAATAGGATCTCTCGTCTTAAAAAATTCCCGTTATAAATTATCTCACGAAATACGCAAGAGTGATAGGAAAGCTAGTTCCAAAAACAGAATTATAAGAACTAACTACGTTATGACACATTTTTTTGTTTCCACATAGAACATCTACTAGGATTCAGGTCAATTTGAGTACAATCTAGTAAAACGGACAGTTATCAGTGGCATTTAACTTTTTCTTCCCTTTGAGTACGTTATATTCGTTCTTCTAGGATTATCAAATATAATTATCACATTATTTGAATTTATTTTTTAAAATTCCGCTTATTTTTAATGGGTATATACGAAGATTGCTCAATAGAAACACGTTTAGAAGCTGGAAAGCAATTTTTATTCAAAGAATTTTATAGAAATTTCTATGTACATTAAGACATGAGTCCCATTGGTGCACTAATCTTTAGATTCCCACATGGTGAAATTCCTGCGGTTGTTGGCGGAAACATTGCGTAACAGCAAACTCTAGGTCATCATCGTAATTCAACCGCCGTCATTTTAAAGATTGTTTTAGAGGGCCTCACAAAAGGCATTACCTTTTTGATGATTTCGTATAAAATGCTGCAATGATAAGACCCAATGAATATCTGATCATCAGTAGGCAGTCGCGGAATCCACTAGGCAGCGAACCCAAGACATAAAATGTACAGTTCCCACACAGTTGCTCAACATTTCAGAAAGTTTCCTAACGTTAATAGGCCTATTGGCGCGTAAAGTAATTTCCAACTGACATAACAGTCGCATAACTTACTTTTGTTTAACTTCACTTGTTTGTGTGTGGTTGTCTTGGATTTTCTCCGTTAGCATCTCTAGCAGTTCTCATTTGTGAGATGGGTTGGCTGACTTGTCTGAGGTGGGCTAGACGATATGTTTGTGTGCAAATTTTCTAATCAATATTTCACTCACTTCCTGACCACCTGCAGCTTTGCAACTTCCGACGTCGTCTTCTCGATGACAATGGACGTTTCAATCTTTACTTTCAATAGTCATTCATTTATTCGTAAATAATTTATAAGTGTGTTATATGTAAGCAGTCCAATCTCCGAGGCTGACGAGATAAGAAGGCCTGGAAGCAGAAAAGTCAGCTGACCATCAGAGTGCTAGCAACAATTAAATCTTCATTGTTTCCAACAAACGAAAAAACACTAATTGTTGAAATTCAAGATGGAAACAATGAAGATTGGATTGTTGCTAGATCTACTTTGGTCATGTGACTTTTTAGTGCCCCGGCCTGTCTTTTTCGTCGGCTACGATTGTATTAAAGTGACCAGACGTCCCGAATTTTCACCCTTTGTCCCGATTTTTTTGGAAGGTGAATTGGACGCTTATTTGTCTCGATTCTGTTATTCCGTCCCGACTATCCCGATTTTTATAAAAATTCATCCACGATATACGAGGGTTGGGGCAAAAGTCATGGCAACTATTTTTTTTTCTTGAAGATACCAGTCCGGTTGGAAAATGTGACATATACAGACGAAAGGACAAGGTGTTAACTACATGTGTGGACAATGAATAGCACTGAAATATCGCAGCACACTAATTTATTACGGTAGTATACAGGGCAATATGGCCTTCACGGTGCAAAAGAATGACAACACAGTACACATAAAGTTGACATGACAAACCTGGGCCTAAAGACCCTCAAAGTGGTCCCCTGCTACTGTCACCACACGCTGCCAACGATGTGGGAGGCGCTGAATACCATCAGCCTCAGCATTTGCCGCACCATGTGCGAATCGGGTCACCTGTTGGCGCACAGCACTAGCAATGTCCTCTCGTGTTGCAAACCGCCTACCACGTACTGGTTCCTTAATCTTGCGAATGAGATCAAAGTCACAGGGAGTAAGCGCGCTGCTCAACACGGGTTACTTCCATCTCGCACGACACTCACCAACTGGCTGATTTCACAGCCCTGGCTGCGCTACTACCAGCTATCACAGAGCCGTCTGTTGTTCTGCATACACACTATGCCTGCAGAACTTCCACACGACACATATACATTTGTGGTTCGTTCACATTTCTACAAGAAAAAAAATAGTTGCCATGACTTATGCCCCAACCTTCGTATAACGGGAAGAGATTTCTTCCCTCACATTCTCCTCCTTCAGCTTCCTCCAGCATCCACTGGACTAGATGTCTAGTCTCTCCTCAGAGATCAATGAGTCACATGAATGCCCCCGAAATGGTCCGTCCAATCCAGAAGTGTCTAACCCGCGGCCCAACATTAACTCATAAATTCGCATTATAACTAAAATAATTTTTACAAACAACTTCACTGTATATTTAATACATTTTAGATGTGATTGTTGTTACATATTAAAGCATTTATTGGGATTAAAAATTGTTTGTTTGTGATTACGACATGTTATATTGTGGTCGTTAATGAACGCTAAATTCTATTGTGGCCCTTGATAAATTTTTGTTGGGCGGTGTGGCCCAGAAGATAGAAAAGGTTGGATACCCGTGGTCTGTTGCATGTTTTCGCTTAAGTTCTCGTTTAGTTTCGCAGTGTTCGGCGACATTACAAATGATGAGGAAAGTAGAATGCTGAACATCGCGACTATTTTTATTACATTGGTGACTTGGGATAAGTTATATTATAATCTCTATATATATATTACAATCTTGTATAAAGAAGAATGTTTGTGGGTGGGTTTGTATTTAATACAAATCTACAGTTTTCTCCGATCTTGATGAAACTTTGTACACTTGATCTTCAAAGCATGAGGAAGGTCTACCTCAGATTTCGCAAAAATAATAACTATCGATAAAAAATTCAATAGTCATGATGACGGCAGTGCATATTAATTAGAAAGTATCTCATGACCAACAATGCAAGGCAAAGTTTGTGCAATAATAATTATCAACAATGGTATCAACACGCAATTCACAAACACTACGCACGGTCCGACAGTATATATCTCATGACCAACAATGTAGGGCAAAGTTGTGCTTTATAAATAAGGGTTCAATTTGTAACAATGCATAGAATTCCTGCTGTTCGGGCTTTTCATAGAAATAATAATTCTCAGAACTCAACATTTTCTTGAAAATCATTAAAAGTATTTAATGAGCACTAACTAGAGATAAAAGAGAGTTACCACACAATTGAGAAACTGAGCAAGTGATCAAGTGAGCAAGTGAGTGATCAAGTACTCGTCGAAGTTCCCAAGCGGCCTTCGACGATGCAAGCGTATCAACAGAAGAAACTGCGACACAAAGTGAAGAATGGCCAAGTTTTGCTTCAAGACATCGAGAGCAGAGTGTGAATTGCGACAACTGATTACCAAGTAGTAAGTGACCCCAAAAGTTTTTTTTCGAATTTTCATTATGAATTTTTACTGTATATTAACATTCAGATATTGTAAAATTTATTCAAGAAATGATCTGAGCAACTCCGGGGATATCACCTAGCTTATTTGGTAGCGGAGATTTTGATATAATCCGCTACTCCGGCCTGTCTTTAATATAATCTATGTGAATATGTCACAATTAAAAATTAATAGCAGAGTGTCGCTTAATTGAACAAGAGAGAAAAGGGGCGGGAGATAAATTTTATAATTTTCATTTAATGTAACAAGTATCAAATAATTATCTGGATACAACTTCAAGATAGAAAAGATTTTCTATCTTGAGATGACATTATTTGAAAATTACCTTTTGATTAATTAAGGTGAATTAAGACTTAAATTGGAATGAATAGGAATTCATATTTCAATCTTATCACAAAATAAATAGATTTGAGTTGGAGTTACAACTATAAATTCAAAGTACGTCTTCGACTTCTGATGATGGAGGATATTCGTCCTGATCTGGTGCGGATATGCGAGTAAGTCCAATTGAAGATTGAGGTAACCGTCGCAGCTGAGCACGGCAACCTAAATAAATGAAGCTTCTTGTGGGCGGGAACTAGGAGTAAAATAAAAGGTAAGTATTAAAAGAGGTCTTAATTTGCAAATTTGAAACACCCTTAATGCACTCATTAAAGTTTAAAAGAAGTAAGAGTTACTACCAAATGACGCAACGCTGCCCACCGAGCGCGGCAGGCCAAACAGGGCACGCTGCCTAACGCTAATGGCTCGCTGCAGGTGCAACACTGATCCTCTCTCTCACTTTTGAAGTGGAGAGGCAGATGGTATTGCCTCCACGGAGTTAAGATCTAAAAAGATCTTACAGGTGGCATTTATGCTACACCCCACGTAAAAACTTGAAAACACCTCAAACGAGGCAACATGAACTTGGCCCACAGCTTTCGCTGGTCGGAAGCTAACTCCCGACACCTACCCGCTTTGGCCATCCGGGTAGGCACAAATCCACCAGAAAGTAAATCCTCTCTCACTTTTGAAGTGGAGAGGCAGATGGTATTGTGTGGCATTATGCTACACCCAACGTAAAAAAAACACCTCTAACGAGACAACATGAACTTGGCCCACAGCTTTCACTGGTCGGAAGCTAACTCCCGACACCTATCCGCTTTGGCCATCCGGGTAGGCACAAATCCACCAGAAAGTAAATCCTCTCTCTTCCACGAGAGCGAATTCTGATTACTATGAGTAGTAGATCCCTCGTCGACTATGCTGACTAAATTCGTAGCTAGTAACTTCGCTTCGTTACTGGTGGGTGAAGATTGGAAGCCACTTGTAAAAGCCTTTATCGGAAATTTGTCTATATCTTGCCACTCGTTCGACAAATCTGGCAACGAAGTCGTTTCGCATTCAATCTCGTCCGGTTTAGCATTGACATCAAAGTTTGCACAGCGCAATGGTTTAAAGTCACTTAATGCATTATGTTTTATTAACTCTTTAACGTCCTGAGAATTCGTAGGTGAGCAAATTAATTTTTTTTTGTTATCAAGAGGCGCAGCCCATATATTAACGTCAGTCCTTTTAAAATTCTGTGGCACGCAATTAATATTAATTAAATTCGAATTAATGTCTGGTGGGTGTCTAGTGAATTTAATCCTATGTGACCTACTTGAAGAGCTGTGGCTTGCCTTCTCGTTAACAACGTAGTTCGGTTGGAACAGACCTCCGTTATTTACCGCTTTCACTTCACGACGCGAAACTCTCTCCTTCCGTCGAGGAATTTGCGTTCGATCTGACTTGGGCTCTTGTTTGGTTTTCCGACGAAAAATATGGCTCGCCTGTCGTTCGCTCCGTCGTACCTCGCCTCTCTCGCCCGCCGACACTTGCCGCCTCGTCCAGGTTCCATGGCGCTGTGAGTACGAGCTGAAACTCTGCTTCTTCAAGCTTTCATCCTTAGACTCGCTTAAGCTCTGTCCGTTCCGTCCATCCGGGCACGTAACGGGCCCTTCACCGTTCCGCACCCAACCTTTTCCTTTCCAAGCCTTGACCCTTTTCTCTGTTTTTTCTTCCTTTTTGATTTTTCCTTATTTCAACGAATCGTGGCTCGCGCTCGTCGCTCGCCTTCTCGCCTCTTCCACTTCTCTTAGCAGGGGTTGGCTTTCTATTCTCTTTAATTCTCTCTTTTCTCTTCCATGCCATCTCATTCGATCTTTTCATTGATCTCTCAAAATGAGGTGACAGAATTTTTGGTGATAATGCGATGATGCAATGACAGGACATAGATAAGGCAGTGTCTATCGAGGAGACTAAAGAGTTACAAGAGTCTCCCTTGAGCTCGCTAACAAACGTCCAGATCAGTGTCGAAAATTTGTGTTTGAAAAGGAGTATTCATCAGAGAAATTATACTATCCGGGTATTGGAAACATCTGAACAAAGGAAGCTTCGTCTAGAGCAGAAGGGTATAAGAAATTCTACGTCAAGGGCAAGGGAAACTTCGAAGGAAAGATGGCTCTAAAGTATCCAGTGATTCTTCCCGTCAAGTATCATTTTAATCTGTGGCAGGACAGCAAGAGGTCAATTAAAGTCCCTGGCGACGCCTGGTTCATAGGCAAAGTGTGCAATATAAATAGGTTCAGTATGAATGATAGTTTCATCCCACCTCTGAGAATTACGTATAAAACAAAATTGAATTCGTAACAATACATAGAATTCCTGTTGTTCTGGCTTTTCTTAGAATTGATAGCTCTTAGAAGTTAACATTTTCTTGAAAATCTTTTCAAATGATCAGAAACTTGAGAAGAGTAGAAAGATGACAGACGAAACAGTACCTTCGCTCTGGCAACAGTTAACGACATCCGATAATAAAGCATAAATCAACTCGACTCTTCAAATCAATAACCATACTGTATTATGCTCTATAAAAATCGCTCGAAGGATACATGTAATTAAAATCTATCGAAATGACCCTTTAAGAACTGAATGAGTATTTGTCAGAGAAGAAAAAATAGTTATACGGGCGTCGGAAACATCTGAACAACGGGAGCTTCATCTACAACAGGCAATTGTAGAATTACTGAAAACCAATTTGCGTTATTATTTAACTTCTTGAGGTTGTTCTGCTTACCTCAACTGTAATTATCCCGGGCAATGCCGGGTGCCTCTGCAAGTACTGTTATAAAACGAAAAGTAAAGGAAAATTTAACAATACTTATTTTAGCATTTTGAAATAGTCTTCCTTTAAAAATAAAAGTTTATTGTACGAGGGGAAGTCAGTAAGTAAGTTACAAATGGATATAGAAATGAAACAAAGATGACTACTGATTTGAAAACTACATTTATTTCTCCCTGTACTTTAAGGCACTTGTCCCATCGTTTCACAAGCCCCTCAAAACCAGTAAGATAAAAAATTGTTGGCTGCTTTCTGAACCAGGCGGTGACTTCCCTTTGTACATCTTCTTCGTCGGCCGAAAGATGATGTTTAAGAGGACCGAACAAATGGAAGTCGTGAGGAGCAAATTGATAAGCAGTATGCCCTCGTAATCCCAAAAGACTGTGAACATCCTCTTACTGCCAACAAGACAACTGAGATCCTGAGAAATTTCAAGTGGAAAGTCCTCGCGCATCCTGCGTATAGCCCTGACCTTGCTCAAAGTGACTTCTATTTGTTCGGCCGTTTTAAACATCATCTTTCGGGTGAACACTTTCCCTACAATGAAGCTGTACAAAGGGAAGTCACCACCTGGTTCTGGCAACAGCACCGTAATGGGCAAGGGGGAAGCTCTCCAGTCGGAATGGTTGGCAATGTCTTCGCCAGGTTAGAGGAGGTTCCACACGTTATTAGGTGCTATCCCATGACTTTTGGCATGTGAGTGTAGCTGAGTTCATCCAGCCTAAGTTTGGATACTCACGTATTCCTGCGCAGGGTCCTGTGATTGGAGGAATCGATTTAGCTTCACCGTGATGGCTTGCCAAGGCTAGATGAATCCCCTATCTTTCTATCCTTTGATCTGCTTACCGCTTATGCTATCAAGAGATTCAATTGAAACTATTTATTAAAAAGAAAAAGTAAATTTATTTAAAATTTATTAAAAATCGTTCAATTACTGTATATATCATTAAATGTTTTTAGTTGTTTTCAGAATTGATTGTTATAGTTTTAAGTCAGTTTACCCGTTTTCTATTGCGAACTACATTTTCATCTGTGTCCTGGAACACGGAAGTTGCAAGGCTCAATCAGCCAATGGAATCTTATTTCACCATATGCTTTTGTTTACATCTCGCGAAAATTTGGCTGGATGAACTATAGGACTAAGATGGTCAGGTGACTTTTTAGTTTCAGGGCATGTCACCCTCGTAAGCCCAGCACAACCGAAAGCCAACTAGAAAGACAGGCCGGGGCACTAAAGTCACATGACCAAAGTAGATCGAGCGACAATGCATTCTTCATTGTTTTCACAAACGAAAAAAGCGCTGATTGTTGAAATCTAAGATAGAAACAATGAAGAGTGAATTATTGCTCAATCTACTTTGGTCATGTGACTTTTTAGTGCCCCGGCTTGCCTTTCTCGTGGTCTATCAGCACCACCAGAACGACGTAATATCTTTATCTTTTTCATGTTCAGGCCTAGTATTTTCTAGAAGGCCATGCCCCGGCACTGAAAAGTCGTTTGACCAAAATAGGTCTAGCAATAATCCAACTTTCTTTCTTTCCAACAAACAAAGTAAAAAAAACGCCGATTGTTAAAATCCAAGATAGAAACAATGGAGGTTACATTGTTGCTACACCTATTTTGGTCAGATGACTTTTCAGTGACGGTGCCTGTCTTTTTCGTAGACTACGGATACAGAAAACTGATATGTGATGTTGAGTTTCTCCAAGTATTCAGTGACGACAGCGTGACGTGCCAGTGTACTGGTAGTCACTTGTTGTCCGAGAGAAGAGAGAATGAAGGGGAAAATATCTTTGGAAATTATTTGCGTATTTACGTATTAGTGTTATCCGCTATATGGTTTGTAGCTGTTGTTATAAGTGTTGTTTTGTCATTTGTTGTTAGCGTGTGAGCGATCGTAATTAATCCTCTGTTGGAAGCTGCGTTTGTTAGGAGTTTTTCCGAGAAAATCGCCTCAGCTTCCAACAGAGGATTGTTGCGATCGTGTTCAGAGAAGTATTTTTACGTCACGGTTTTGTTGAATGTTATATAATTTTTTTTTATTCTTTTTTTTTCTCTCTGGAAAAAAAATTCTGGCCGGGAGTGGTATAGTTGTGTTTTTCTGCTCAGGTCGATTTCCCTTGAGTATATCGTTCGAAACTGAAGATATGGAGAGGGAACATCTATTATTTAGCTTATAAACATTTTATTTGTAATATGTCTAATGTAATTATGTTGTTTATTATTCTGCGCTAGAAACCGAACCTGGATACAAGATGAATTGTCGTATGAGTACTGGACCTAAGTTGTTTAAATGTAAGTCGAAGCAATGACGCCGCCATGATGTCGACAAATATGATAACGATGATGGAAATAGCAGTTCATTCGTCATTGGAGTCAGTAATGCTGATGTTTTGAAGATTATTGGTGAGTGTTTTGACTATTATTATAACAACGTGCGGAGAATTAAACGAACACTCTGAAACGTCTAGTTCTAGCGTGCCGACGGTCCTCCCGCCGAGAGAAATCGCCACGAACATTCTAAGTGTCGTCACTGCACCCACACGCTGTTTTTAGCGTAGCTCTCAAGGAAACCAGAACTGTCAGCTATTTCCGCGACTTTTAACCATGCTGTTTGCTCTATTTATAGTTATAATTATAAACTGTTAAGTCAGGGTATTAAGCACTTAGTTCAAAAATATGTATCGGTCACGCTGTACGCAGGTAACTCAGTCAGAGGGGAGTATTGCCCAAGTTCGTTGCATCAGTAGATTCTATGTTAAAAAAATAAATCACTGAAAACGGTGACGGAACTTTCGACTTGCCAGTGGCCTCTAAGTCGCGTTCTCCCGCGCTGGCCAAGAGGGTCTCTGCACCTCTCCCCTAATTGCCCTAGCAAAGGAGGTGCGCTACGCCGACGTGCGTTAATGAAGAAGGAATACTTATGCGGGAGCGCGCGGAGTTTCCTGACACATGTGGCTAGGAGTTTTATACTCCCTCAGTAATGACGCTGGGACCTCCATGTATGTAGACCTTGATCTATTTCTGAACCCGAGTGCCGGTAAAGCTTTAGTTTGTAAGTCGGATATGCCACTCTGAATAAGGTCAATGTTCTCTTGTTGTATTTTGATATTTTAAGGGGCCCCTCTACTTAATATGATAAGCGTGTCAAAAGTTAATATGTATAATGTTGATAGATTTTTAAGTCTAATTGAAAATAAAGAGTTATAGTGCAATGAATATCACGTTGTCAAGGAGCATTTCGTAATAATTGGTCTCGAACTCTTAGCACCCCTTACCCAACGCCATACCTCGTGTTCGAGTTTGACGGAACCATATCGATTGTGGGGGTGGGGGACGCTACAACAGCTATTCCAGTGTTATCAGTTGGTTTCGGGAGTATTTTGGTGACTTCAAACGCATCGTGAGCAAAGAGTACAGCTTGGTCTTTAAATCCGTATTGACCGAACCACCATTGTACTTGATGCAAGACTGTATGGGAATTCTATGATCCGTTCAACTAATCTGCTCGTTATATGAAAAAAAGCTGCAAGGCTTATGGGAAAGCCACGTTACCAATTGTCATCTCATCCATAACAACGCGCAGCCAATACAAAAGAGAGCGTCTAACCAAACTGAAACAGCGCTCCATGATTTGAGGGACTGCGCATGCGCGCTAGGAGACTACTTTGCGAGGCGTAAGTGAAAACGAAGCCAACGAGAAAGACAGGCCTCGAAGCGGAAATGTCACCTGACCATCTGGCTCCGAACAACAATCCAGCCTTCATTTTCTCCATCTTGAATGTTAACAATTAACGTTTTTCTGTTTGTTGGTAACAATGACGGTTGGATTGTTGCTAGGACCCTGATGGTCAGGTGACGTTTCCGCTTCGAGGCCTGTCTTTCTCGTTGGCCTCGAGTGAAAAACAAGGGCAGCTAGATAAACAAGCCCTGAAGCGAAAAAACAAGAGAAAAACAGGGTGTGTCACCTATACCTCGTCCAACAAGAGAAAAACAGGGTGTGTCACAGGAAGTTTCAGATTAGCCAATCAGAGAAAGGGGGCCTCATGCGCTTACTCACTTC
>JAHWFO010014436.1:1939911-1950553 GCA_023313115.1 Rhysida immarginata
TTTTTTTTAAAGAATTATAAGGTTTTATTAAAGATGCTATCTTATTTTTTATTTTTTTAATAAAATACAGTTTTATGATACGTTTTCCATTACAGTTAACGATATCTCTTTCGTTTATTTGCTGGCCTTTGAATGTATAGTCTTGAAAAAGACTTTTTGAATTACGTATATCTAAATTCAGGCTAAGGAGATTGTGGTAGAACGTTAATGTCATTCCACTCTTCTTCTTCTTCACTGTTGCTGTCTTCTCCATTAACATGAATTATTAAAGGCTCCACTTGATCTTCAATCAAGGCTTGTATTCTTCTTCCGTATATATTCTTTTACCTGTGCCCAAATAAGTTCAATGGGATTGAGATCACAGTGATAAGGAGGTAGTCTTATCACTAAATGGCCGGCATCGCTAGCCAGTTCATCTATAACATAGCGCTTTGCTGTTTTGTGTTGTTTGATAACATCGTACAGCTCACCTTTTGACATTTTTGCTTCGGTAGGTATTCCTCGTAGGGCCAACCACTCTATCATATCCGATTTCCTTGTATTGCTGCACGGCGCTTTGGCCTTCTCCACCGAGTGATATGGGGCATTATCCATGACGATTACTGAATTTTTCGGAATATTTGGCAGCAGTTTTGTTCTAAACCATTCATGAAAACAATCCCCATTCATTTCGTCATGGTAATCTGCGGATTTATTTTTTGACCGAAATAATAAACAGCAGTCGTTCACAAACCCTTTATCGCTTCCAGCATGCAAAAGAATGAGACGGGAGCCTTTACCCGTAGGAATGAAACGCCCGCGGTAGGGTTCCGAGCTCCCTGGTTGAGCACAGCTTTTCCTGTCTTTCACGGCCATGGTGTGCATTAGCCCACGTTTCATCCAGATATATGAAAGTACGTGTGGGGTCCCTGCGTAGCATTTGTACTTGCCTTAAAAAACGACGTCGTTGTGCGATAACATCTGTCCGCTCGATGTAAAATTGACGGTGGTTGATTTTGCCATACTTCATATGCAATTTATCATGCATAATGGTGGCGAAGGAAGTTCTCGATCCGACGTAGTCAGTTTTGTCTGTAAATTTCTGGTACACATTTTTCAGAGTAGGATAATTACCTTCTGAGTGTATTTCGGATACACATACATGCTCGTGCAATCGAGAGGTCAAAGTCATCCAGATTCGTTGTTCGAGATTCCCTGGGCCTTTTCTTTCCAGGAGTCGAAAAGTGAGGAGAGGGGGTGGTAGCTTCGCATGAAGACGCTTCGTTTCCTTCTTGAACAATTGTTCGAACGCAAGAAAAAGAAACTTGCGTTGCCTTGGAAGTTTCTTCTATCAAGGCAGATGAGCTTTTAAAACACTGTTTTCCTTTTAAGTAGCAAAATACGTTCCACACAATCTCCCTAGCCTGGCTGTGAATAGTTTTTCCTTGTTTGGCTGAAGAGCTGTTGCACGGCGACGCCATTACAAATTGACTTGTGTAGCCGCTGAAGGAGAGATCCCACAAAGCATTGCGGATGAGTGAGTAGTCGATATCAGACCGGAAACACGCCCTGTTTTTCCCTTGTTGGACGAGGTATAGCTATCTTAGTCCAATCAACAATGTAACCTTCTTTGTTTTCAACAAACGAAAAAATGCTGATTGTTAAAATCCAAGATGAAATCGGTGAAGGTTACATTGTTACTCGGACTGAGATGGTCAGGTGACTCTTCCGCATCAGGCCCTGTTTATCTAGCTGGCTTTGGTTGAAAAACGTAGCCGACGAGAAAGACAGGCCTGGGCACTCAAAAATCACCTGACCACAGCAGTCTGAGCAACAATCCAAGCTTCATTGTTTCCAACAAACGAAAAGATACTGATTGTTAAAATCCAAGAGGGAGATAATGAAAGTTAGATTGTTGCTCGGACTACTATGGTCAGGTGACTTTTGAGTACCCAGGCCTGTCTTTTCGTCGGCTACGGGTGAAAAAGTAGTGACGTGCTTTCCCAAACTGCTTTGCAACTTTTGTTTTCATATAATGAGACAGAATTTATAGAGGTTGATTCGTCGTTATTTCACAAACTTGCAGAGGCTATCCTAATTCAGGAGATCTTTATTCCATGATCGACGATGCTCGATTTGAAAGCCTTGTCTTTGCACTACAGTTCGGCACCGGAGTTTCCATTGTAGCAGGCTTAATTGCAGAGTATTGTCGGGTATTCCTGACCATATCTCCTTTACTGCTTTCCGTAACCCATCCTGTCACAAAGTCCCCCTTTCAAAACACCAAAACCGCAGAAATCCATTGGCGACGCATTGCGTGACTTGAAGGGTATGCCCGTAAATGGTATAGCGCGAATTCCAGTTTCCTGTTCCATTCTGGTCATGTAGGCAACCGTTGACTTAGCCGTATGGCTGGACTCTTTGTCTTGGTGGATTCACACACGTCTAGCTTCTGTACCATAGAGAGTTGGGATTTCCTGGCGGTAAATGGGTACTAAGATGTTAGCCTGATAGTATGCCGCATTAATTTTCACGTTCTTTTCAACCCTTCGAACTTGTAACTTGCCTTTGTGACAGTATCCGACGACTACCATAAAACCTCGTGGAAAACTTTCACGACATTGACGGACCCATTACAGTGCGTATACTTTGTTTCTCATAACGTTGTTTCTCATCATTAGGACAATAAAATATTGCACGAGGTTTGTAACGCACAGGTAGACGCATGCTTCATCCAAAGTAACAACAAATCGCCATTTATCACCTGCTAAATAAGGTTCGTAGAGCTTCCTGCAGTTGGTCTTTCTCTCTGCCACATGACACGGACGCAACCTGTGAACTTTTAGTTTCAGACGCATTACAAGCTGCAAATTCTAGAAGATTATGCGACTTACTGTTGCCTGGGAGACTCCTGCATATCGTACTATTGCTCTCTGTGTTGCAGGGTTTTCATTTACCACGCGATCCTTGACCACCTTTTTAGCCCGTTTAGGGGTAGGATGCTGCTTCCGAGCATCCTTCCCTGGTTCCGCTTGTGCTCTCTTTAATGCATATCGGACAGCACTTGCAGTCACTGCGCAACCGAGTTCCTTGTACTTTTTTTCGATGATACTTGACGAGTAACCTGCCGTGGAAAGTCCAAATATGAACCCTTCCCATCAAGCGTCAATTTTCGGAAGTATACTTAGTTTCAAATTAACTGTGAGTCATTCCCCGATGACATTATATTTATGGCCCATCTAGTCTTTCATCGGTGTCCCAGAAAACAATATGCAAAATTGTGAATGCATAATGAATCAAGCTCTCTAGATGAGGTGACCATCCATCCTTTATTTCGAACTGTTTTCTTTTAGATTTATTTTGTTTTGAAAAAAATCGATTTTATCCTTTATTTCACGATTATGGTAGTTAAGTTTCAACTTTTAATATACATTCTGAAAATCGAGTCTCAGAATATTTCACTGTGCGAAACTTACATTAGTTTACAAGAATTAAAATTTCATCTGTTTGATCGTAACGCGCCCGTTAACCGAAGTATTAAATTAAACAAAGTGCATGTATATCTCAATTGGAAAAACAAAATATCAGGATACAGGATCAATATTATTTTATCTAACTTTTATTGATTACTAGAAGAAGCACCCGGCGTTGCCCGGGATATTTACAGTTGTAGGTAAACAGAATAAAACAAATTGGTTTTCAGTAATTCTGCAAATTCCTGCTGTAGACGAAGCTCCTGTTATTCAGGTGTTTCCGATGCCCGGAAAACTTCTTGTCTGCTCTGGCCAGTACTCATTCATTTCAGTTATTCACTACTTGGTAAACTTCTGTTGCAATTGCACTCTGCTCTCGCAGTTTCTTCTGTTAACGCGCTCACCATGTGTATCAGTTGCAGCAGTGTGCTGGCGAAACCAATACAACACTGAGCGAAGGGACTGGTTCCTCTGTCGCCTTTCCAGTCTTTCTCAATTCTCTGCTAACTCTCCATTATCTCCAGTTACTACTTATTTTTAAAGATTTTTCAGAAAATGTTAAGTTCTAAAAACTATTAATTCTAAGAAAACCCGAACAACAGGAATTCTATGCATTGTTACAAATTGAACCGTATTTTTAAAGCACAAACTTTGCCTTGCATTGTTGGTCATGAGATACTTCTTATTAGTATGCCCTGCCATCATAATGTGTATCGATTATTATCGATAATTACTAATTTTTCGAAATCTCATGTGGAAAGTGATCTTCCTCAAATGTGCAAACTTTCATCAAGATCGGAATAAAACTGTAGATTTGTATAAGAAACAACAAATTTTCGCCAATCGTCTTAACTGGTTTTAGAGAGCTGAAGGGAGAGACATGTTTTTCTTTGCTTAATCTATACCGACTAATATACTCATTTCCTGCTTAATTTCCCGATCTTGATGTGGAAATATTTGGCAGCAGTCTCTACTTGGGTGGTAGTGGTTGCACATGATTGTTTGTGCCTGTTTGCTCTGCAATCCCAACAAACTGAGTGGTTATTCACTACTTGGTAATCTGTTTATACAATTTGTACTCTGCTCTAGATGTTTTGAAGCAAAACTTGAGCTTTCATAGCTTTGTGTGGTCTAGCAATCGCAGTTTGCTCAGTTGACACGCTTGCATCGTCGAGGGCCGCGTGGGAACTTCGATAATCACTGGGTTACTTACCACTTGCTCATTTTCTCAATAGTCTGCTAACTCTCCATTATCTACAGTTACTAAGTTACTGTTCATTTTTAAAGCTGACCAAATACTATTATTTATATATATGAGTAGCTCATAACCCGGTGTCGCCCTGGATTTTATTTAACCTCTTGTTGATCTGCCTGAGATTAAAATGATATCCATCTTCACCACCGAGAAACATCACTTGATACTTTAGACCCATCTTTCCTTCGAAGTTTCCCTTGCCCTTGAATTAGAATCTCTTATACCACCCTGCTCTACACTGCGTTCCCGTTGTTCAGATATTTCCAGTGCCCGGATAGTTTTTTTGTCTTTGAGCTGCATAGTTTATCTGACCAATACTCGTTCTATCTCTATCCTTTCCAAACACACAAATTTTCGCCAGTCATTTGGGCATTTGTTACGGAGCTCAAGAAAGACACGCGTGACTCCTTTGTTTCCTCGATAGACACTGCCTTATCTATGTTCTGTCATTGCATCATCAATTTATGCTCATTGTAAATAATTTTTCGCATCATCACCACCTCGGTTTCAAAAACATTCACATTCACACAGAATATAGTCCAAATGTATCGGGGATTTTTTAGGAAAAATTTGGATCTGCTGTGCTACCAAATAAGCTAGGTGATATCTCCAGCGTTGCGCGGACTCTTTTTTGATTAAATTTTGCAATATGTGAATATGAATATACAGTAAAAATGAACACATAAAAACGATTAGAAATACTGCAGTAAAAATTCATAATGAAAATTCGAAAACAAAAATTTGGTGGTGCTTACTACTTGGTAATCTATTTTTGCAATTCGCATTCTGTTCTCATTGTCTTGAAGCAAAACTTGGCCATTCATCGCATTATGTAGTCCAGCAGTCGCCGTTTCTTTTGTTGATGCGCTTGCATCATCGAGGGCCGCCTGGGAATTCGATGAGTACTTGATCACTCACGACTTGTCAGTTTCTCAATAGTCTGGTAATTTTCTTTTATCTCCAGTTCGTGCTCATTTTTAAAGATTTCCAAGAAAATGTTAAGTTCTAAGAACTATCAATTCTAAGAAAAGCCGAACATCAGGTATTCTATACATTGTTGCCAATTGAACCTTATTTATAAAGCCCAACTTTGCCTTACATTGTTGATCATGAGATATCTATTGTTGGTCCGTGCCTGGTGTTTGTGAATTGCGAGTTTATACCATTGTTGATACGTATTGTTGCACAAACTTTGCCTTACATTGTTGGTCATGAGATACTTCTTATTTATATGCACTGCCATCATCATGAATATCGATTTATTATCGATAGTTATTATTTTTTCGAAATCTGAGGTAGACAGTGACCTTCCTCATGCTTTGAAGATCAAGTGTGCAGAGTTTCATCAAGATCGCGAATAAAACAGTAGGTTTGCTTATATAAAAGCAAACCCACAAACAAACATTCTTCTTTATATATAAACTAGCAAAGGTACCCGGCGTTGCCCGGGATAATTACACTTGGATGTAAACAGAACAATCTCAAAAAATTAAATTAAATTTTGCAATATCTTAAAAATAAACACATGAAAATGCTTAGAATTAATACAGTAAAAATTCTTAATGAAAATTCGAAAAAAATCTTTTTAAAGGCTCACAATGGCTGGACCTCTCCAAGGATGCCACTGCTAGTCTAAATAATTTCTTACTCACGTAATCTTACCTCAGATGTATACTTAGTGTTGTTGCAATTTCCACTCTTCTCTCGATGTGTTGAAGCAAAACTTGGCCATTCATCACTTTGTGCAGTCTAGCGCTCGCCGATTCTTCTATTTACTTGCTTCCCATTTGCTCAATACATCACGGAGCTAAAGGAGTGCTTCCTCTGTCGTCTTTCCACTCTTTCTCAATAGTCTGCTAACTCTCCATTATCTCCAGTTACTGATCATTTTTAAAGATTTTCAAGAAATTGTTAAGTACTAAGAACTCTCTTTTCTAAGAAAAGCCTGAATAACAGGAATTCTATGCATTGTTACAAATTGAAACTTATCCATATTACATCATCATTTTATGTTCATTGTTATAATTCTTGGAAAGATTGCTTTAACATTACATCATCATTCTGTGCTCATTGTTATTGGTGAATTGCGCGTTGATACCATTGTTGATGCGAACACAATGGGCCTATTGTTGCACAAACTTTGCCCTGCATTGTTGGTCATGAGATATATATTGTTGGTTCATGCAGTGTGTTTGTGAATTGCGTGCTGATACCATTGTTGATACCTATTGTTGCACAAACTTTGCCTTGCATTGTTGGTCATGAGATATTTCTCATCAATATGCCTTGCCATAACCATGAATATCGATTTTTTATCGATATTTATTATTTTTCCGAAATCTGAGGTAGACAGTGACCTTCCTCATGCTTTGAAGGTCATGTATGCGAAATTTTATCAAGATCGGAATAAAACTGTAGATTTGTTTAAAAAGCGTACAGACAGACCCATCCACAAACATCCTTCTTTATATATATAGATAGATAGATTCTTTATATATAGATTTCGGAATCGCAATAAATTGAAATTAATGCCGATAAATAAAATTCGATATATCGACAGAATCCGATACATCAATCCAGCATCCGCGTTTAGCATCCTTTATTTTCACTGGCAAAAATGGTCACCGTAACTATAGGTCACGTTGTTCAAGTTGTTCAACAGCTTTATCTCAGCGGGAAGAAGATTGTGATTTCATTCTACTGAAGAAGGTACATTTAATGAAAATACTAATTTTCCATGTGGTGCAAATGCTTCTCAGTTTGTTCCTATAGGGCTTTAGCGGAGGTGTTTGCTTTCCGCTTGTCAAGTGCTGTTTGCAACGATGGTGCAATAGATGCTCTCTAAAAATACCAACATGCCATCATACTTCTCTGTGCAAGTTCTTGCGGCAAATATGATGCATTATCTCAGTCAGCTACTTGGTTTGGAACAGATCAAGCACATGTGATCGCAGAATGTGTTGATTGTTTTCTTGGATGGTTCTGCGATAGCATCTCTAGCTGCTCTCATTTGTGAGATGCGCTAGGTGACTTGTCTGAAGTGATGTTCGTGTGCAAATTTTAAAATCAATATTTAGCTCACTTCCTCACTATTACAGCTCTGCAATCCCCAATGCCGCCTTAAGATAAAACTACGCCCAGCTGAGACCAGTATGGTCACTGACTGCCGAGTTAGGTCCCAGCGGGTGCGACAATATAATAAAATACAAGTAAAAATTGGTTGGTAGTAATATTATGTTAACACTTAAATGTTAACAAAAACTAAATTAGTAAAATGAGAACAAATACCATGTGACATATTACAATCGCAAACTGTAATGAAGTTATCTATCATTTCGTTATGTTTATCCTATTCCTTACTTATCGATATAAAAATAACTGTATAAGTTGTTATATCCCATAAAATATTCAAAATTTGTTTTTTGAAGTTTGTTTCACGTACAATACGTTTACATGCACGTTATTTTACGGTAACTATCATTGTTAGCACGTTTGTTTTCACTATCATTGTTAGCTGCATTAGTTTTGATAACTTTATTTTGTTTGTGGGTCATTAATAAGCAAAAAATTAGGTATTTTATTATTAGGAAGAATTTTCATTTCAAATCTACTTTTTCATATTTAATCAACAAATAACTTTCCAACTAAGAAATAAATTTTTTTAGGTATGTCAGCATTAAAACGAAAGTTGAAATCAAGTGCTATTCCTAGCAGCTGCTTGTCACATCGACCACTTGAAAAATATACCATCATACAGAAAAATATCACACAGTGTAATATTCAAAACATGTTGGTGGAAAACGGATGGTGAGGTGGGTCTTACTTTCGCCGCCATTTTTCAAAATTAGGAGCGCCCTGTATATTCACTAAAAGTAGCGAATAGACAATGTGCCGCGAGTAGTTCATGTATTTATCCGCTTATTGGCGCTAGTAGTAAGACGCCATTACAGTCATTATAAGCAGACGATTTTTGAAAGAACTACTGATCTGCTTACCTCTATTAGCATGCTCACTGAAAGATCTTTCCCCGTGTATTTTTCCTCGTGGTCTTCGTGTTAATTAAATATAGAAGGAACTATACAGATATGTACGATAATGTGCAAATTAATGTGAATAAGCGGGAATTTTCCGTATTTTTATTGAAACATGGAGTAATTATTCTAGTAAATATTTTTAGTACAATACAGTAAACAGCTGAGAGTAATCAGAGTTACAAATCAGCTGTTAATCAGGCCTGCCAAACTCAGGAAATCAAATTATGTAAAAATTCCCTCTTGTTCACAATAATAAATTTTACATACGATTTCGGCGTCTCTTAACGCATTGTCTCATCAAGAATAGACTTGTGTTAAGATAGATGGAAGTAAGATTCTTTGATGAAAAACCAATTTAAACATCTTAGGTTTGGCGTGAGAAAAATCCTCTTACACCATTCTTTACTTACTTTAAGATTTTTTTTGTATCAGGTCCAGCTGTATGGCTGGTCTGGGAAGATCTTGTAGCCATCGGAAGATCTTGCAGATTCCAGATAACAGAAGGTTCCACAAAATTAAGCAGCTACTTCGAGCAACAATTCCTTACCTCTCAAATTTGAAGACCATAAACAAATGAAATCGCATTTAGAATCAAAAATGGACCGCGTGGTTACAGTACTTGCTGTGTCAATTATAACTTTATTGCACGAAACGAGACCTTTGCTATTTTCTTGAATTGGCAAATGACAAAATGAAAACTCGTCTGCATAAGATATGACAGTGAGTTCATCGATACACATGTTAGTTGCTTAAGGTAATTTTATTTTAAAGGTATGTTACCATGTATTGTAGCAGATTTTCATCAAGGAATTTCAAATATGAATGATGAATATAGTGAATTTTGTAAAAATTAAATAAAATGTTTTTGCAAATTATTTTTTTATTCACATCGGAAATGTAGGAAGCATGAAGGAGGCTAAGCAAGACATTTACGGTTTTAACGCCACCCGGGATTCAGTCATTCTTCAATTTTCCTGACATAGAAAGTGCGATAACTATTTTGACAACTTACTACCGCACATATATTACCTCGACTCTTTTGAAAAGGCATTTGAGCATAAAACACAACTTGTTGTTGTTGAGTTCCATCAAATCGAAATCGACTTCTGGTGACTGTGTGGACATATGCTATCCAAACACAACTTACAAGCTATCAAAAACTAAAAACTTCCACTGACATGAGCCACTGAGTACACAAAAGTCAAATGACTGTAATGGCGGACAGTGCGGCAGAGATAGCGCCGCTCGGTGGCAAAAGCGATCAGTGGCACATTGTCTATTAAAATGGACACGCGCAGCTTGACAGTTGAATTTGATATTTGAATGCGCATAGTTTTGAATGAACCGTTAATTTTTTTTTTTGTACACGTTGTTTCAAGGTACTGACTTCAAGATGGAAGTAGTTTTGACAGTAAACGAGGTGGTTTCATGCTAAAACCACCGTGTCAGTGAAGCAAATACAAACTCGATGGTGATTTCAGAGTAAAACCACTTCACTGGAAAGGACTACGGGGCTTGTGAAACGATGAGCCAAGTGCCTCATTGTACAGTGGAGATTATGCGGAGAGATAAAAGTAGTTTTCAAGTCAATACTCTTATTTGTTTCATTTCTATATCCATTTGTAACTTACTTCCGACTTCCCCTCAAATTAAAAAAAAAAACTTAAAAAATTCAGTAATTATATATATTATGGTAGGAAATTTTTTCGCGCATTGTCTTATAAAATGATGGATCTATAAAAGTGCTTATAAGGAAGAATAAATCAATAAATCCATCAATAAATATTTTGTCGTACTTTTGTATACTTATTTCCTGCAACAATACTACCGAAAATCACTGGATATAGCCGTCTTTCGGAAATGATGCGTAAAATGAACGATTTTTTTCGGGGGGGGGGGGG
>JAHWFO010014436.1:1980553-2002254 GCA_023313115.1 Rhysida immarginata
CGTGCCATCTGGCGGTGTCATCAGTCATGATGACACCGCCAGATGGCACGACAATCTAATGCGCTGACAATTACTCTATAATGCATGGGATTCAATGTAAGTTTAACAGCATTAACACTTTAAAAATACTTGTTTAATAAAATAAAATAAGATTGTAAAATTGAAATAATATGCAGATAATTAAATGAATTAAATGAATTTCAAAGCAGTATTCGTTATATTTATTATTTAATTGAATAGCTGTTAAAAACAAAATAAGTATTTATGTGGATCGTACTAATGAACAGATTAAAAGCACAACACTCTTTTTACAGGTTGTATTGTTTTTTTCATTCTTTTTGTTTTTTTTCTTGTTTTACGCCTTTTTTAGTTGTGGTTAAAGAGTGTTGTGCTTTTAATCTGTTCATGAATAGCTGTTGTTATAAAAAGTTAAGCGCAGAAGATAATGGTTTTTAAATTGAAATGCTCTTTTTATATATTACAATTTTTCATAATTTATAAATTTTGATTTTCTGTGATTTTATAAATTATGTTTTTACAGTAATATTGTTAATTCCTCATTTTGTTGTTAACTCATTTTTACGATCTAATTACAAACCTCTATAATCATTTATTAGTGTGGTTAGTATTTTTATTATATTCATTTTACATATGGTAACTAAATAAAATCAAATATGCAGTTTTATTGGGTACGTCTGAGCTTTAAAAGTTTACTTTTCTCACGTTTTGCACTTTTTTCTTTGTTTAGTGTTTTTACTAGAAAGTGCAAGCGCGTAAGAACGTAGAACTTGATAATGCTATTTGTTACTGAAGTGTTATGGAGATTGCATCCAACAGGATTTATACGTATCACAGACAAACATTTTGTAATATCATTTAACATATCTGAATGCAATTCTGTTTCACAGTGTAAATGCATCTGCCACTTTCAAAGTCAAATCAAATAATTCGGCATTTTAATTCCACTCGTATCATTAGTATTAATCGTCCTAGATTATATTATTATATTTTAAATTTTAATTTAGAGACCATCCGTGATCCACAACCTTCACCCCCCCCCCCCCCCGACGGCTGCTGTGACCATCATACAGCAGTCGTTAATCCAGGTTCATCCAGGGACCCAACTCGTATTGGATGGACGTATTGGATTACAATCAATAAAATAAAATAAAATAAAATAAAAATAACGTAAAAGTAAAGCAAATGTAAACCAACCGAGAAATGAGAAAAATGGCTATTCGATTAAATAATAAATAAAACGATTACTGTTTTGAAATTCCTTTAATTGGTTTATCTGCATATTATTTCAATTATACAATCTTATTTTATATTATTAAACAAGTATTTTTAAAGCGTTAATGCTGTTAAACTTACATTTAAAGCCATGCATTATAGAGTAATTGTCGGCGCATTAGATTGTCATGCCATCTGGCGGTGTCATCAGTCATCATTACCTTCTCACGGCTGCATTTAGTATTCAATGGACACACTATTACTGCACACTATTACTTCTAGCCACTGTAGTCAGAGCGTGGAGGTTGCGCGCAGCACACATGCGCGACGACAAATTTGGTTACCAAAGGTGGCAACGCAATTTTTTAGAATTTTCGTATTTCGTTCGACAAAACCTGGCAGTCACATGACCAAACGGTACATGGCAGTCACATGACCAAAATGCCACCTATCGCATTTCGCCTTTCGTATTTCGCATATCGTTTGAGGTTGCAAAAAGTCTCTATTATATTTATTTACAACAATTTATTAATGTGTGAATAATTTGTTTATCAACAGTGGAAATTTCTATTTTCTTCGCCAACGTCGGAATTTTGAATTCTACTGACTGATTTCTGGTGATAGTTTTGCAATTCTTTCTTTGGCCCGTTTTAAAACCTCACGCTTCTCATAACGTTTTTGTCGATTTGATAGTTTAGGTGATGTTGTTGATGGAATGTGCGTTACGTTTTTTCCAGTATTGGCAGCGTTTGCTCTTGTATGTGATGATATTTTCAGGATTTAGTGATGGTACTGCTCCCTTCTTCAACCTTTTCACCTTAATAGTTCATTTTTCATATCACGCTCATAGTCTGAAGGTTTGAAATGGGCTGAACAGATTTTGATATCATTTGGATTTAGTCCGTCAGCTCTTTTACAGAACGCTATCTGTGCTTTCTTAATAGATGCTTCTTTTGGAATTGAATGATAAATTATGTTTATTGTTTTTCTCGCATGATTTGAACAAGTGGCAACTGAGCAAGAGGATTATTTTTTGATATTTTCACATAATTTTTACTACACGAATTATTTATTTCTCGAAAAACTTGCGATTCACAGTTCATGACTGTCGATTTAAAAAAAATTATTCTAATTAATGGAAAATTAAGCCTAAAATAAAGATTCAAAAAGGTTGAATTTGATGAAGAAATGTAAAAGAATCTCCGATTTTCCCCGTACAGTTAATGAAACTCGCACGGTTCCCTCGTCTGCTGTCGCCTGGTTTCTGTTTGATAGCGTATTGCGCAGACGGCATTAAAAAAAACGCATCGCGCATCCCCAGATGCTTACCCCCTGGTTGTTAGCAGTCGATAATAATGAACGCTGTTCAGTGGAAATGCATTTCATATCACAACGAGTAAATAAAAAATAATCGTAACAATAATGAATAAGAAAACGTGTTAGCAAATAAATTTGAAACTATTAAATAAGTATAGTTTATGTTAGAAAAAGTGCAACTTAACTTAGATTCCTGTTTTCATTCAATTTTTCTTGAACTGGTAAAATTTGAAGGAGCAAGACGAACAACGTAAGAGAATGGCTTATTCAACGTTGGGTTTTTGAAGAAGACTGTTCTCGCACTCAGAGTTGAAGAGACTATCCGTATTGATAGATAGTCTTTAGATAATTGTCCCATCCATAGTCATATTCAAGAGTAGTATTAGTTCAAGTAATTTTGAATTAATCTTCTTACTAACACGAACGGCGAAATCGTCCAATATCACTATCCACCATGTTTTCGTAACTTGATTTTGTATCTCTACCGGAAATGATTCCCATTTCCTATGACTTGGCTCGTAAAGCTGTGTATGGCGCTGTTAGATGAGTCGTGGGTTCGTAAAAACTTGAAGATGGGTGGTACAACTTATCTACGAAGTACTGTATTCTTATAATCGAGTCAGAGAGCTATAACCTAATAAAATGAGTCCTACGATCTTAGAACTTGGTGTGAGTGTATGAACTTTTTTGCTTAGAATCACCCATACTACCTCTCCTAGAAGTTTGTAAAACGAGTTCCGAATCACCCTGTATAAGCTTATACATCGTCAAAATAAATTTCTACATAATAATGAAGTTGTTAAAAATAATTTTTGGGAGGAGGAGGGGCATCTTGTTTGTTGCAATACTGATTAAAATTATGTAATTATAAATGCGTTATAATACTCTTATTCATGTTGATAACGCAAAAGTCAAAATCTGCCAATGACTTTACAATAAAAAGGCTTTACTACTAAAGTTTGCTACTAAACTTATCCTGGCAAATACATGTTTATTAGAAGTATGGCGTGAGTATAAAAGTCTTTTTCATAGACCTTATCTCTTTTCTTGCAAACTTTATCTCAAATCAACAAGTTTTTCTCTTCTCCTTTATTTCTTGCCAAGTATGTTTCCAGTTGTCTCATATCGCTACAACATTCCTTATTTTAAAATTTAATGTCAGGAAATGGTGAGCTGATCCTTTTTTTTTCTTCTTAGCATACCCCGATGAAAAAGGTCAAATCAGGTTATACAGGGTGTATCAGGTTCGATGGTCATAAAGTAACTAGCGTGATCCTTTGCATGATTACAAACTTAAAGTTCCTAATGCAAAATGTTCAAAATTCAAATGGCAAGGGTCTAAACATCATGCGAAGTTTGCTGAAAACCTGTCTAAAACGTCATTTAATCTCAACAATTGCCGCCGATTTAATTGTAATCGCCCCTTTGAATGTAATGAACTGCTGGTGCGGAAAGTTCATAAATGACGTAACACCGCAATTTAAATTTTAAGTTTTCGACATTTTCGATAAGGAACTTTAAGTGTGTAATCATGCAAAGGATCACGCTAGGTACTTTATGACCATCGAATCTGATACACTCTGTGTATGGTAAATGTGGAAGCAACGGAATTGCACCATCCTCACAATTCCTCGACTTGGAAAGTTTGCATTCAATAGCTGACGACCAATACCAGTACAAAAAAATACTATAAAGAATTGACCTATGTAATGCGACAACTTTCATTAGTTCTATCTAACAAAGTTTGAAGACATGAATTGTCACTAAATATTTCTTATACTATCGCGTACTCTAAAAATAGATTACTCTCTAGAAATACAAGGAAATTATAGCCATTCCAAAGATCATTTTATATAAGCCACGCGAAATTCGCATATTAATTTCACCCTTTTACCCTTCCCCGCCCTAAAAATTACGTGGTCAGAGAAATTAGAACATCCTAAAAAAAGATATTAAAATGCAGATTTTTAATGAATTTAAAATTAATTTTATATTAATAAAGATGAATACACTCCTTTAATTAAAATAGAAAATAGGAAAATTAAAATAAATAATTAAAAAAACAAAGAAAAAAGTCACCAGAGTTAAAGTTTACGGACGAAGAAACACAGGACTTGTGAAGAAACTCAGGACGAAGAAACACAGGTATGAAGAAACACAGAAGATGTACAGAAGAGACGAAGATCAGATGAAAACACAGAAGATGTACAGAAGAGATGAAGATCAGATGAAACACAGAAGAAACACAGAAGAGACGAAGATACTGCGAAGAAACGTTACAGGAAACAGGGAGGTACACAGGTCTATGATGGAGGTTCGATGATTAGTGATGTAAATGACTCGTTTATAATATAATTAAAATTAATTTGACAACATAGTCAGTTTTTGATCCCCCTCTCTTCCTTTTGTGATTATATCTGGTCAAATGCTGACCCCACCCTCAAATCGACCATGCGGTTTATGAACGTTCCCTAATTCTTTTCTACGGTGATGTCGATAAAATGAGAAATGCCGCCGCTTTTTATAGATGTGCAGATTGTATATTGCACAAACGCGCCACATGTAAAAGGAGGTATTTTACTTGAGGAAAGGGGGAAGGGGAGGAGGATATTTTCTTTATTGCGTTAGCAGTCCTAGCAAACAATACTGACAAATTTGGGGTCCAACGCTCGAGTTTAACCTTGACGACTTTAAAATATAAAACGAAATAAATTATTTTCGAACACGTATAGCGATTTTCATTTTAAATTGTTTCAATAATGCGGCTGTCTCAAATGTCAATTCAATTATTTGTTTTTATTGGGAGTTTATGAAGAGTATAATAATAATAATAATAATAATAATAACAATAATAATAATAATAACAACAACAACCGCTGCTAAACCTTCTACCGAAATCATCAGATAACATAGTCACGGTATTTCAACCGAACCGATCACAACAACTGAATCATTACCCTCCTCAATCTTGTTTCTTTTGACAGCCATGAATTGAAGTCTATCCTTTTGCTGAAAGTAAGCCGGTTAAAATCAGTCTTAATCTCTACTCTACCCCTCCGTCATCTTCTGTTAAAGTTTCATCGAGGATTCTTTGCCGCATTCTCTATGGTTTCTGTGATCCCTGGGAACGATGAAAAATAATCTATTTATGAGATGAATGATTCCAACGACGAATCTTTATTATTATTTTTTATTGTTTTTTAAGAATGAAGCAAAACAGTTTATCTTGAACAGAGGTTATCAGAAGCATGTAAGTCGTAAAGTTTCAAGTGATTTCTTGAGACACAAACCCAAAAAAAAAACATACACAAGTGTCTCATAAATTAGGCAATTATAACAGTTATTTGTTTTGAAACGATAAATATATTTCATTATTGATATTGAAATGATAAACAGGCCTCAGAAAACATTATTAAATCATAAAACAAGAGATTTAAAGAATAAATCTTGATAGACTTGACACGGCACTGGAATTTGCACGAACTTTTCATGAAAAGAAAATCACATCCCATCTTACTGTAATATGTTATATTAAACCGTTTTGAGATCTGCAAGTAGGACTCAGAATGGAGAAATGCGACGGGAATGCGTATGCTCGAAAGAGGTGCTTCTGCATAACAAAGACGGTGGTGAAGATAGGAACCAGAACGAACCTTCCAACCAAGGGCCACACGTACTGGAAAGTCGCTCTCATTGAAACAATTTGTTTTTCTCATCTGTAGTTTAATAAATTGGAGTTGATTTAAAATAACTTCCTGTTTTCAGTCTTGAAGCCACGCTTTTAATTATAATGTTAAATTCAGTAATTTAACTGAGCAAAAGTCTTGCCTGTTTTTTTTTTATTAAATTTATGAATTCTTTCAATTGCGCCCGTTTCGGTTGGCATGTGTTTATTTCATTTGTTCAGGATAAACACAAATCTTTGCAAAACTGGGATTTGAACACGCGACTTGATGGACTCGAGCATTGGAAGGCCCTAACCCCCAGCTATCAAAGCCAAAGCCAAATAAAATAACTTGACTGGAGAGCAGTGAGATAATGCTCTGTATTCATTTGAGCATTCGAACATAGAAATAGTGCCTTCTAGATAGTAAATAACGCTTGAAAAAGACTATCAGGGAGTTACCATTCCTTAAAAGGCCAAATGAGAGTTTAATAGAAATTTAGATGTGTTTAATACAAAAGTTCCTTGTAACAATAATTAATAATTGAAATAGCATTAGAAGATATTTACATTAACAAAGACAAACTGTAAAAATTAGTGAACCAAAAACTTCTGATGCATTTTAGACACTTTTATCTCATTTATTTCAACGCATCATAGACCATACTAATGATTGAAAAAATTACGTGACAGTTCGAAATGTTGCCCAGTTTTCGTTTTCTTTTAAAAATTTTCTTCGTTTTCAGTTTTCTTGCTTTTAATGAGGTTTACACTAAAAATCCCTTCTCCTATTTCTACAATTCTTAAATGTTTTGCTTTTAATTAATTAATATGACCTTTAAAATTGAGTTAATGATTGAACATAATCGACAAACTTTTCAGTAACATACAGGGTGAACATAAAATCTTTATCTGATAAAGAAAATTAATACAAAAAATACATCAGATAGATACATGCGTTTTTTTTATATTAAGATCTCAATCTCAAAAAATTTTTTAACTGCTGCTACGGTTGGAGTTGAAGCGATGTAACTAGCGCTAACATCGGTCATACTGAAAATGGCGTGCATGAGAGAGAAAATCCAATGCGTTCTGAGTACCAACTATGGGTAATTGATCAACAGGACGGTGCCCCGCTACATGGGCATTATCAGTTCGTGAATTCCTTATAAAGAAAATAACTCTAAATTGTAGTAATGTTAAAGGATTTTGTCTTACTATAAGTAAGCATTACTTTAAAAAACGAGACGAAGCTGACAACTATATTTGCTTTCCAATTTAACACTTAACTAATTATTCAGTAGAATTTTTTATCGTTACGTCTGACAGGAAATTTTTATTATATATTTATATATATTTATTTATCATAATTTGTTCACGAAAAATAAACTGAACATGTATTTTTAAAATTTTGAGTTTCATTCTTCTATATTGTTTTAATCATATTTTGCTCTTTATAACAAATTATTTCATTGGATGAAGTACGGTAGTTTATAAAAAATCATCACAAAATAAAACGCATTTGTTATAAAAAAACATTTTTATAAATGAATACAATGCCACTGCAACGCCGTCAGTTTCTGATGAGAGATTTAATATGAATACATTTTAAAATTCCCCCTTTTTTCAATTTAAAAGCGGTCGCCATGATTTCTGAAACTCCAATTTTAGTGAAATATTTTAGTGACATATTTTTAAAAATTATTAAAGATTAAAATCCAAATATCTTTTTTATATATGTTTAAAATTTTTTTTCCATAAACATCTTAGGAATACTTAACAAGGGAAATGACAGTGGATTGTAAAGTTCGATGATAGTACATAAGAAAGTAGAATAATGACTCTAAGAACAGATGTAGAGTAGGTGAACAATAGTTTTATAACTCATTAATCAGAAAGGCTTTAGATTTTTATTAATATCTATCCTGACATACGGGTTTACCACCTTAACTTAATCCTATATCTGTCCGACAAATTTCATTTTAACATGTGAACAAACGATTCTGGGATGTCTCTCGCTATTTATAATTAAATAGATGATGGATATGAATGAGTCCTAATAAAGCCAATTTCCTTGTTATTAAATGTACACAATATGAAACAGAAAAATTGAGTGCAAATCTGCAATTCCGTGAGTATATTAAATATAGATTAAGCCGTATTTTATTAACCTTACATTCATCACAAAAGAAATACAGTATTTATATCTTTAAAAAAAAGACTGCAGATGTATGTATAAAAATTACAAAACTTAAGATATAAACTGTACTTTAATGGAACAAAAAATATTTATTTAAAAAATATGACTAAATAGGAATGTTTAGGAGTTGCTTTTATTTTCTTTTTTTTTAAATCTAAATTTGTCCATGGATCCATTCTGTCGGTCATTTTTTTTCATAGTCATCGGATTCCGGATCTCTTGAATCATTCGAAAAAATTCTTGTTCAAATTAAAAAAGTTTTGAAATAAAATAATTTGGCTCGATTCACGTTACTCGCCCTATTTTGCTTGCAAATGACTCTTCAAAAACAAGATACAATCACTCTCTTGTGAAGAGTTAATGTAATTTTTGGCTAAGAACTTCTCTTTATATCTACGTATTCCTCCATGCATCTAAAACACATTCTTGTTACATGTAATTTTAATTATAATTTTTCACATAAAAATGTATAAAAAATTTAACCATTAAATTAATAAATTAATTTTAATGTTTATTTATTTATTTATTATTGTTCCGTCGCATATAAGAAAACGCACCAAAACAAATTCCTGACCTTACACATTAATCTCCTGCAAGAATAAATTTAATAATACTACTATTTTAAAAACGTCAGTTCATTTTGCTCTTCGATATCAATCGAATATGTAGTTACATGTTGAATTAAGTCCATTAAAAAAACACTTTTTTTCATATATCGAAAAATGAGATTTGTAAAACATGAGAATTTATATTATATAAAGTCGTATTTTATGTGAGTGACGTGTATTTATTTGAAAGTTAAAATTTATAGTATACTAACTAGAATTTTTGAAATCGCTTATGAAAAAAAGTTGTTCTCAGAAATCAGATTTTTAATAGATTTTATTGAATTAGCGCACAGTTCTGAAAATTTGTTTAAATACAAAGACATTTATTCAAATTCTGTTTATTTTGACCGTCTTGTTATCTTCCAGGGGTGACGAGAGCCAACTAACGAGAATCCATTCAGGTGTCAAAGACCCCTATTTATCTATGTCGTGATGCTGGACATAAAGCATTGGTTCAGACACGGTTTCCCCTTTCTAAAAATAAAATCTAAAAAATTACGTACATGCAGTATGTGGATATAGTTCCCTGTTAAAAAAATCCCTCCAGTGAATGATTAGCGAACGGAGCAAAAGGTCAAGTGCTTTAACACGGGTCCAGATGTGTTCGACACAGTGCAATTCGCCACATTATAGCTTTGTTCTTAGTGTGGAAAGTAGCCGCGTGAAATTGTCGTCGCTTCTTGGATATTTTGAAAAGCAGGGCAGGCGGCGGCGGACGAAGGGAGTCGTCGGGGAAGGAGGGAGGGGAGAAGGGGAATTTACCTCCCGGAAAAAGGAATGCGCCAGACCGCTTAGACGAGGTGAAGGCCGGGTCGTGGGAACGACGCCCACGGAAAAACGCCGCCAGGAATTCTGGGATTCCATGGAAACCCTCTAAATAGACAGACGACGGCCCAGCCAAAGTCATCAGCCCTTATAACGCGTGTATTCTATAATCCCGCCCTTCTTATGTAATAGAGGTCTAGAAACAACCGTTTTAAGGTAGACAGGTCTATGACCAAATGCTTCTACGTACGGCAACAAACCATAACCAGTAGATAAGCCTGTGAGCGAAGGCATGTAATAAGAAGGAACTTGAATATAATCATGTAAGCTACGTCGGTAAATTGATCTTAATATTTGTGCCGTGAGACGAAATGCGAGAAAAAACAAACATTTCTATAAAATGTCTTGGAAGGGACATATCTCTACTTATTCTTTAAGAATAATGCTTTTAATTATTTCTTGAGAATAATTCAGTTCTTTTGAGAATGTTTAATTCTTTTTTAGACAATGTTTGCTTTTGTTGGATATTTTTTTTCCCATTGGTGAGAGGTGAAATTGTCTTTAGATCTTTGAAATATTTTTTCTGTTCATTTAAAGATAACTTGAAATGTGACATAAGATTTTTTCAAAAGAAGAATATTTTTACAGCAATTTTCTTTGAAAAGCGTATAATTTTCTAATAAAAAATCGGTTCGCTTAATGAAAAGCAAATTTTAATAAATAAAAACGATTTTAAAGTGAAAGTTGTGCTAAGAGATTTAAAAAGGAAACGGATTGTGTTCGGAACATGTGAATGCTACTAAAAGGCCAATGACGAACAACCAGGAAAAGAAGAGGAAAATGTAATAAAAGCAAAATAACTATCAATAAAGAGTTGTTGCCAATCAATTTTGATTTATTCATTTCTTCTCTATTTTGGCTCTTTACGATGTCACTCGTAAAATTTCTCCTCGAAATGCAGTCACGAATGGCCGATCCAGACACTGTATTTGGCGTGAAAGGTCTCTCACATGATTAAACTCATGAAAATTATTCTCCCAACACCAGTCGACTTTATAATTTGTATCGCTGATAAAATTGGATTCATGTGTTGGTTCCTTGCACGAGGTTAACCTCATTAACAAGACATAATCTCGCACCAAGAGAGTTACGAGCTTGCCTGACACGAATACCTAAATGTGTTTATTAAGGAGGGGTCCTCATGTTCTCACAGTCGCTTTAGCTGAGGGGGGGAAAGAAGGAAAACGTTTTTTTACTTCTTTCTATTTTTAATTTCTTTATTTTTTCCCTTTTCACTGATCAATAAACAATTCTTTGTATCAGATTTATTGCTAAAGTTATAAAACACATTTGCCGGGTTATTTATGGAATTTATCATGTTTGACAATTGATAATTGAAATAAGAGTGCGAGTTTCGTAATCAAACAAGAATGAGAGCTTTTTTCCTACGAGTTGTTGTTGTTGTTTTTGAAAATGTCAAATGTCGTTCATTCTCACGAAAATAATAGCATTAAACGAAAACAGCGTAATAAACATTGCTACTTTCCGCGCCCCCAAATGTTAAAGAACTCTTGAAGTGCGGAAGTTTTGGCATCCACATAATACGAGTGACTAATCAAACTCATTTAATAATTAAATCCCATGGCTTATTGAGAAGGAGGGGCAAACGTGGGTGGAGAGGGAAAAAAAGTAAAATAAAAAAAAAAATCTGTAATCTTATACTCAATGTGAGCGCTCAGTTGTCGAGTGGTAGCGCCCTCTTTCTTATCGATCCTGTCACTTTTCATTTCACTTGGTTTCCATCTGTCTATCTTAAACTCTTCACTTCCGAACTTGTGACTTTGCATTAAAAAAAAGAAAGAAAAGAACAACTGTATATACCATTTCATCTGTTCATCACGTGCCTTCGACCTACATTCACGCGCTTGACATCGCTGATAAGTACCCGATGACGTTACAGGGTTCGGGAAGGAATGTCCCCTTCGTTTTGTGAATCACATTTTCATCAGAGGCGCGCGCACACACACTCGTTCTCAGCGGTCATGGAGCCCACGTTATGCAAAACAGGTTGCATTCTCCCTCCCCCCTCTTACCTTTTCTTCCCTTAAAAAAAGAAAAAAGACCGGATTCGATAAAAGGTAAAACAACTCAAAAAATGTTATTCAATGGTTTATTCGGTTCTTTCGGGGAATTGCAAATCAACGCCCAGACGAACCCAACAAACATGGGTGCAATTGACCCAAAACTCTTTCTTGGCGGCTTCGTATTTCTACCTTTAGGGAAGATAAAATTATTTTTTTTAAATTTAATATCTTTTAAGTCTTTTAAAAGTTTTCATAAAATAGCATTGAAAAGATTGGAGATATTGATTTTAAACAAGATTTTGAAGAATAATGCAGCGTGAACGAATTCTCTATAATAATGGCAATTTTAAAATCTTCCTATTTTCTGAAAATATTTTATTATATTTTATTTTTATATTATAAACAAAAGATGTTTTATGTAAAAATGTATGTATAATTAATTTCTTTTTAAAATTTAACAAAATATAGCAAAGAATGTAAGACAATTAAAATGGATGTGCTCAAAGCAACTGCGTGACTTTTTTTTGAAGAAATAAAGTAATACAATAATAAAAGTCATTTAAGGTTAATATAGGACAGTGGAAGTGTACACATGAAAAAAGATAAACGTCTCAGTATGTCCAAAATCAGAAAAAACTCCGGGACGGACCGATATGTTATCCCGTTAAAAACCACCTCATGTGTTATTATTAAAAATTTTTGCCTTTTGGCAGCCAATCCTTTTCCTGGTGCAAATGTTCAACATTCGACAGTCTCTGCTTTCTTGATCTACATTAAATCATGTGAAAGCTGGGTAAATGAAGTCAAAAATGGAATCCTGATAAAAAAAAAAAACTACGTTCAAATTAGGCTTATAATTCTTGCCAAAAAATTGATCAGGGAAGAGAAGAGGATGACAGCATATAATGAATGGTATATATTTGTATAGAAAGAGGAAAAACTAATTTATATATCAAAAAGGAGAACTGCTTTCGTTGGTTGAAAGAAAGAAAGGGAGAGAGAGAGCCAGGTAACTCAACGGTGGTGGTGCCATGATGAGAGGGTAGCAGCAGCATTCCTTCATGGCTGGACCGGAGTACGGAGATGAGAGACACCTAGATTGAATTTAGGGAGTGACCTTGGAAGAACGAGGATAGGTAGGTCAGCCTAAAAAGAGCAACCGGAAGTAATGAGGTGGTGAAGCAACGAGGATAGGTCGTCGTCAGTGTTTCATCGGCTCAACAGTTCTTCTTCAGTTCGGACAATTCTCCCCCTCCCGTCACCGACACTTTTTCTCTCTCTCTTTCTCCTTATTACTTCCACTGTTATCAATTGAGATAATATACGAAGGGCTTAGATCACGCTCGACTGACGTCACCAAGGCTAACAGCCCAATCATAGGGTGGCCAACTCCCACGTTAACAATGTTCGTGAAATGACGTCGCCACTCACAACACTTTCAATTGTGATTCATAAGCGAGTGGGAAACGACTCATAGGGGCTCCGCTCACTCGAAAATTAGTCAACCGATTTGCTAAGGATTTCTTGTTCGTGGCTATTCTGTTACGCGGAACTTAATGCCGAATTCCTGAAAGATGTCGATACTTTATTAGGGTGAGAAAAGAGGGGAAGGTTTATGAAAAATATTTTTCTTTTGCTTCATCTAGTGGAAGGTTGACAGAGGAAATATAAATGCGTTTTATTTATTTTTTATTAATTTTTAGTCTACATATTTTTATTATTAACAGAAGATATATTATTTAATTTTAATATATTTTCTTAATTACATTCTTTCTTTTAAATTTAAATGTGTGTAGTCTCCTTTTAATGGGGAAAATCGTAAAATAAAATTTAATAAAAACAAAAATAAAGTCACCAATCTTGAAAAACGATGGAAGAAACTTGTGAGATGGAAGATAACTTAAACGATGTAGTCTATTGAAGATGTTGTTGATTGTAGAAATAAACTTAGTCTATTGAGGATGTAGATGAAGTCTTGTGAAGATAGTAGAAAACGATAATCTTGAAGGAAGTGTTGGTTTTGAAATACAGATGAAATTTTGAAGAGGGTGATCCAAATATTTGGATAATCCAAACACTTCCTTCAAGATTATCGTTTTCTACTATCTTCACAAGACTTCATCTACATCCTCAATAGACTAAGTTTATTTCTACAATCAACAACCTCTTCAATAGACTACATCGTTTAAGTTTTCCTCCATCTCACAAGTTTCTTCCATCTCACAAGTTTCTTCCATCGTTTTTCAAGATTGGTGACTTTATTTTTGTTTTTATTAAATTTTATTTTACGATTTTCCCCATTAAAAGGAGACTACACACATTTAAATTTAAAATTAATCATTTAAACTCTTTAGATCAATAATATACATTCTTTCTTCTTACCTCCTTCATATGAATTACATTTGTATCAATTAAATTACGAGATGATATGATATAACAAAGAGCAATGGATTCCGCTCTTTAAAGAATGTGTCACTCTAGGAAGAAATTAAGAAAGTCCTTAAATAAATGTCAAAACTACCCACACAAGAAGCGTGAGAAATGTTAAAGTGAGAAGACAAAAAAAATGAAGCGTTGAATTATTATTTAATCTTTTTTTTGCTCCCTCCTCCCTTTCCTTCATCGTTTCCTTCAGCAGCCGTCTAGCGCCGTCGTCGTTGTCTTCTTTGCGCTCGCGTCACTCAGTCGAGACACTTCCAATCAAAGTTAAATCTTTTATTCGAACGTCACGAGTTGATTTTATCGAATGCTTCGTGTCGCCAAATCAGTACGAATGTCTACACCAAGAGATACTTGGTCAAGGTTTCTGCAGAAGAAGACCTTTTTCCTTTTACCTTATTAGGGTAACAAAAAAATGTTCGTTATCATTCAGTGTTTTGATTTCTTCTTTTATGTTTGTGAAATTAGAATGAACTTTTTATTTAAAAATGGTTTATCAAATTTTTGTGCGATTAAAAAATTAAAAAAAAAGATAAGCATAGAGATAAAATAAAATTTTAAAATTCAAATAAAAGAATTTTTGTTTTTACTGGGAATCATACTCGTGTTAAACTAAACTTAGACTAGATCAGGACAAGAAAAAAATAAAATAAAATTTTAATTGCATAGAGATACTGTACGCAATCTGTCTGAACATTTAGCTCTTACATAAAGATATTTTTATTTAATATATTTTAAAAAAATTTTACTCCTTAAATTTCAAAAGAAAATTTTAAGAACAATTATTAATTCTAAAGGCACGATAAAAAATTTCGAAAACTTCAGTTTTTTGTTCGTTTTTTGCCTGCAAGAGATGACTATGGAGACGAAAAATGTGATCCACATATTACCCTTGGCATTAAAAATAATAAAATCGTTAGTAACCCAGGGTGAAGCAAACCCAGTTTTTGCTGTCCTCGAAATTTCCATTTTTTCATCACCAGATGGCAGAACGGTCACCGTGTGAATCTCATCGCCCCGAATAAGACTTTTCCTCTTGACATATTTACACGATAGACGAAGCATGAACGGGATTTCAGTAACGTTATTGATTCATGTAAAAGATGGAACGAGGAAGCGGATTAAAACGGGATGATCATGAGAATTTGTGAGTTGGCTCTGCTCGCATTGCATACACGCTGTTGTAGTCGAGACAGCCATCATCGACTCCTCCACTTCGAATCAATGGCCACGTGAGTTGAGAGAAACAATGCTGTGTCGAAACGAAATCTTGATGAAAAACGCGCTGTTGGCAGAGCTTCATATGGAAGGTTTCGCTTTGTAGGATTTGGTTTCGAAAGTCGAAATGCGAGAAAGAAAAAAAAAAAAAGTGTATGGTGTGCGTGATTTCATTCGCCGTTGTTCAGTGGAGCCACCGACTTCCTTTCGCTCCCTTTGAATGCTCCGAAGGAATTTCATTCATTTATTTGCTTCGAGTTCGTGTGCGTGCTACGAGCGGGTCTGGAGTCCCTGCCTGTATCAGGGGAACTTCAACTCCCTTTGTCCCATTGCATTGTGATTTAAAAAGAAACGATGAGAACATCAGAAAGGTAAAGGAAAAAAATATATGTCTAGGGGAAAAAGATACCTATCAAAAACAGAAAAGAAAAAGAAAAAAAAAGAGAAAGTGATAGAGAACAAAACAAAAAAGCGCACATAAATTGTCGTGTTTATTTATGTTTTCTATACACAAGTATCTCTCGATATGTCTTGTTTAGTTTGTTTTTATATTGTTTTGTAATTTAGAAAAAAAAAAAAATTGCTGTTGTTGTTCTTTGAGAGTGAATAAGCGTGCTAACGAATGAATGAATCTTTGCGACTCGGATTATGGCCGGAAGTACGGCTCGACTTGTAGTGCTTGATGTTTCCATGTAGTGGTTTTTAAGAGACGAAACTAGTCGGCCCTTTACGTGGACGGAACGCACATTGAAGTCAATGTTTGCGGTATATAGGCGTCTAAGTTTCAACACGAATTATCAGAAATTCACCCCAACAGCCAGTTCATTGTCCGATCTGACAGCCTATGGCGAATCAGCCCTGGCTAGGACAAAGGATTGCTTGCGTTCAACACGAAAATCTTCGATTATACGTCGACCATTCGCTTGCATAAGGTACGTAATTTGCTATCAACGAGAGAAACAACATGGAGCCCTAATGTCGTCTTTGTAAGATCAGTGGAGTCCTTTTTTTTTTTTTTTTTCCTCTCTTTCTCTCTCTCTCTCTTTCTATGTCTGACTTCTCTACTTATTTCAAATGGATTAAAACCCAATATGTCTCACGCTCATTCCGCCTATTTTGCGCCCTAACAGCGTCCGTGTATATCTTCTGAGAAAATTCTCTCATTTTAATTCTTGATAAATACATAGTAAAAGATGCGATTAATTAATTAGACGCAGTTTCTCTCCTATGCGTATCTAGGCCTAGTCTAAGCCTAAGGTATGCATTATGTATGGAGACCAGTTTCTTTTTTTTTTTTTTTCCCCTCGCTCACTTGGAAACCTTGTTGTACACCACCTGTTCCGATGAAAATACCAAAGCTATCCACGGTTTCGATCAGTCCGTACCGATACGCATTTATTGTGATAGGGTTTTAATCCGAAAGAAAAATTTTGCCCGCTCCCCTCCCATTTTATTTTTTCTCTGTTAAATTCCAAAACGTCTTAGGAAAAACTGAAAAGAAAAAAAGGAAAAGAAAAATAATGAAAAAAGCTAGCATCGCATATGTTTAGGCCGTGAGGCTCCAGCAGGGTCCTATGAATGGAGAACGTCCCACTTGGGGTTAGGGGTGGGTTGAGTTGCCCGACTAAGGGATGAAAAACACCCACCGTCTGACTAAAAAACAATAATAAACCTGAACAATGAACTTAAGACATTTCACTTGGGCTTCACTGAATCTGAACATGGACACGGATGTGTGTGTCTACCAAACACTTAAACAGTGTGTTTAAATTTCTATTTAAATCCCCAGACTCATTCTTAGTAAAGAGAGACTTCACTTTGCTCGTGATTTCTTAACTTAATAACTCTAAGGGAAAACATTTAACAACCGTACAAGAGTTACTCATTACTAAATTAACCCATTATCTTCATCATACTTGGGCTAATTAGTCTTAATTTGTTATTATATATAAGATATTTAACTATATAAAGTGGATACATAACTTGTATTACTGCTTGAAGTAAGCACATCATCAAACCATATTGAAGCAATATAGTCTATAAAAGTATGATAACACTTACTTAAATTGCTTATCAGTACTCTAAATTGGATGGGAAATTCCATATTATATTATAAAATCAATTTTAATTCTATATTCGTTATTATAAGCAATATTTTAAATCAAACTTTCTGCCTTTAATTTTCATTCTATCCTTTGTTCAGCCATTGCTGAAAGCTTGAAAATGCTCATAAAAAAACATCCATTATACAGCTAATTATGCATTATTTTTTATTATTCTTTTTTTGAACATGATTATTGACATCTTTTCTTCATGCTTGTTATAAAATTAATGAAATTATTATCCATTTTATAAGAGATTTTAACTTAGATTCTAAGCAATGTCATAATGGCTGACACGTGCTGTTTCTCTTGTAGGAATTGCTAAGGGCTTTCTTTCTGCCCAGATTTTAAAAATTCCGCGTACTTTTTGATTACCATCTTAGGTTATCTACGTAGAGGAGTGTCTAAAGTATATTTCTATCCAATTTTTATTCACCTTAATGAATTTTTAATTTTTAAAATCTGTGATGAAACAGTGATGGAGTAAGCAGTGCCATTGATAAGCCTGAAATCGAAACCCGTCTGCCCATAATCGTTGTTAATTGCCTAAAAACACAAACAATTTTCACATTTATATTTTCAAAACGACGTTTATATTCTTATGTTCATGTTTTGATGCTTTTTAGATACTTATTTTGTCTTTAAATTATAAATAAATGCAAAAGACTTTGATTTTGTCCAAATCACATGCATGCCTGATGAATTCTAACAGAGTCGTGCATTTAAGTTAAATTTAAAAAAACACCTGAAGCTATATATCCAATTTTTGTTTCTATCTCATCTTTAAGGTCATGCCGAAGTGTACAAAACCATTTTTGTAAAAAATTCGATAGGAATTTAATGAAAATTATCATTTAAAAATTGCCTTCTGTGTGGACTATGTTGTCAAGCTGTTGGTTCACTCTGACTAACATTTTGACTTCGTCTTGCTTAGTTATGTCACTTTTCCTTATAAAAACTGATTAAACAGTTTTTCAAAGTGTTTTAGATTAATTTAAGATCATTTTGAGATACTTCAAGATAAAATATTTGCTGTATTTGTTGCCATTTTCTATGCAAACAGCTTCAAAGGGTCAATTATGTACTAGTATCAAGTACAGTTTTCAATCATCTGAGAATAAACCTTGAAATAATTAATTATTTCTAATTAAAGTATAGAAAAGTTGTTTAAAAGGTGTTTAAAAATAATAATCATTAATATCTCAATAAATTATTTGTTTTTTCTTGTCAAAATGTGGAATGAAATGTTAAATAAATGTTAAAATGTAGGTAGTTAATTTTGCTTTTGAAGTAGCTCTTTTTTTTCAAAAGAAAACAAAAAATGACTATTTAAATATGACTAAATATCCCTTAAATACCTGTAAACACTTCAGTCTCTTATTTCTGATATTTATCCTTTAGATGTTTCCTTCTACTTGATAAGAACTCTTTTTTTTATTGATTTTCAAGGTAATGTGACTCAAGCAATTTTGTGTGGGTTTCCACTCAAGAATTTGAAAAATTTTAATTCTTTTACATAATTCTTTCTGCTCCCAACATACTTTAAAAGAAATTTTTATGTATTTATATCATAATAGGAAACCATTTAAACATATTGCCTTTTTGTCATTATCTGAAGCAAATTTCAATCCATTCTAATGGCAGGATGTAGTACTGGTTAAATTTAGATAATTATTAGAGAAATCAGTTTCCTTTTACAAATGTAGGATGTTGATGAGCTTTTGAAAAAACATCGTTTGATTCAAACAAAGTTTTAACAATCTCCATTGAAATATACACAAAAAAGATTAAAAAGACCCATAGTGATTTCCCAGACTAAAGAACATTCAAATCATCTGATAATTTACACTTTTCTGAATTTATCTTCTATGTCAGACCACAAAGAATAGGCCTGTACTAATGCGAAATATATTATCCTAAATAAAATTACTTTTTAATTAGTAAGGAGGTATGAATTAAAAATATATTTATAATAACCATAACTCTCCGTTGGAATTATATAAAAATACGGTTTAAAAATTAATTGATTATTTTATTTCGATTATTCATGTAAATTCTAGAAGCATAGATTCTCTTTTAAGAAAATTTTAGATTTTGTCTTTAATGAAATCTAATTTTTACCGTAAACGTAACATTACATGAAAAAACATAAAAACATTGAAACTCATTCACGTGTAAATTATTAATATTAGACTGTCGTTAATTTAATATTATAATAATTTTTTAATAATAAATTTAACATTATTAAAGCCTATTTTCAATTCTTCTGCATTTTATTTTTCTAATACTGTATTGTTTTCCTGAAGTGGGATTTTTTTAATGGTTCAAGTGCAAGATTATTTCTCAGACTTCTCCCTGAATTTATTTTCTGAATTTTTCTGTTGATAAATATATCTAAGCCAACGAATACTCTGAAAATATATTTTTGCTTCATTTACTTTTGAGAGAAGTGTAGTTATTGCAGATATAATTCCCAAGTTTTTACCATTTGTCTTCCTACTCAATTTTTTTCAAGCACTTGCTTTGTCTATGTTGAAAACTTTATTTTTGATCTATTTACTAATAAATCCGCCTTTATTAGCTACTTTTTTAATAACATAATACATGCATTTATTAATATTCTTAACTTTTTAACTACAGTTATAATAAAAATCTTTCTGTGCTAAGCATTATTACCAATATTTTTATTTTTATTTTTACCCATATTTTATTAATCATAATTCGTTTAAATAAAATAATTTGAAAGGAATATCATATCCAGTAATCTTTTTCCCGACTTTACGGATTTCGATTTTACATAACTTTTACAGTCATTTACACGACTAAATCTTCCAAAAGGTTATTGTGTGAGCTAAAACAGATAATTATTAGTCCCCCAACATCAACTTAATGATCCCCCTGAGGGAAATTTGTATTTATTTATTTATTTATTGTTATCTCTGTTATCGTTATTGTTAGCAATATTTAATCAATCTAATCTTTAAAAATATTTTTTTATTTATATATTTGTAATTCTTAATTTGACGACATCAAAGAGAATGCCTTTGACTCTTTTACTTGTCCATGTGAAGCAAATATTATCGGATGGAGGAAAACTCGTTTTCACATTTAGTAAAATTTTTGATGACATTAATTGAGGGTTTTTTTCTACCTGTGCGCAAATTAAAGAAAGACAATATGTGTATTATTAATAGATTTTTAAATTGAAATTTGAAGGTTTTACATAATTGTAATTTTTAGAATGATTTCTATAAAGTTTTAATAACAAGGAAGCCAAAGAATAAACATTTGTTTATCAATGGTGCTTATCGATCTTGGTTCCTACGAAGTCTTAAAATTTTTTTTTAATGTTATTTTAATAGCTTAATAAATAACATTTTGTTTTATGCTTCAATGAATAAGATACGATATGAACTTAAGTTGAAAATTGGTTCATTATTAATTGCTCGTTTATTAAATAATAATTTCAAATTATCCAGATACTAAACCTGCTTTCCAATAAATTGTAAGCATTTTGATATTTGGCGATACTGATATCAGAGAAAGATTGTTATGTGCAAAACAGGGGAGTTCATTCAACTTCTTTAATATGTTAGTGTTTCTTTACTCAGAAAAAAATCTAGAAAAAGTTTAATAATATCTGTTAAATCACTTGTTTTCTCATTTCTTTAGAAACTGAAAATTCCATAAATAATTATTTATAACTACTTCATATTTAGCCACTATTGTACTTTCTTAATGTTAGAAGGTTTTCATATGCGAATTGGTTACAGTAGAAAATTTCTTTCCAATACCAGTCCAGTGTTAAAAATTTTTCTTAGAATTATTTTAATGTAAAACAGTAAATAAGAAATAGTTAAAACGAATCGTTTTACTTTCTTACACATACTTTTTGTTTCGTGATATAGTATATAACTTTATATCTAAGATTAATAGGATACTCTTAGCTTTTAATTTTCTTGCGTTTGAAATTTGTTTAGCACATTGGAAATCAATTGAAAAGCGGTGATTTAACCATTCGATATACAGGGTGATTTACATCGAATGTAAAATACTTAAAGGGGGTATTAT
>JAHWFO010014436.1:2010354-2069354 GCA_023313115.1 Rhysida immarginata
TCTCTCTCTCTCTCTCTCTCTCTCTCTCTCTCTCTCTCTCTCTCTCTGTGTGTCTGTCTTCTTCCTCCCTTTTTTTTCATTAATAGTGTTAAGATATTCCCTTCTTACTTGGAGCCCCCTTCAAAATGACCGTTGATAAGTGGTGACTTGTGGCTCCATAAACGCACGTGACAAATGGACGGCAATTGCCATCCAAAGAAGCCTGATTGTCACTCTTTAGACGGGTAAATGACGTACGTCTTTATACAAGTAGGAATATTTCAGCTACCTGTAATATATTCGGTTGATTTAGGTAGCGCGTGTTTGAGGAAGAATTTACCTTTGCATGTTTTCTTCATCTTTTTACGTTATAAACGCGTTCGTTTATTTTTACGTTTTTTTTTAAGTATCCTTTTAATCGCCCCCCTTTTTCTTTTAAATTCCTGGCCTGCCCAACAGATGGTTGGCATTTAGTAGCCGAGTCTTTTTTAATCTTTCTTAGTCATTTCCGTTTTCGAGTTGGCTTTTTAAAATTTCAATTTTTTCTTCTCCTTTTCTTGTTTTTTTACTTTGGCAAAACAATTAAAAACACCACGTAAAAAATAAGCCAGTGACTTTACGCTAACGCAATAAATAAATAGAATTATGTATTTGATTTTATGGAAAAAATATAATTTCCTAAATTGAGGCCTTGAGGGATAATTTTTGTGAAACTTCTTTACATAACTTTTGAGTATAGCAGCGCAACTTACCAAGAACAACTGTTGCATTTTCCATCTCGTGGTCAGATAAGAAAAGATTAAAGAAAAAAAGTTTAAAGCTTTGGATTTTATTTTATAAATTATTTAATATTATCTCCAGATTATTCTAAAGTTTAGATTAATATGGAGAATTAATACAACAATGCCCTTTATTAATTTTTAAAAGAGTAGAGCATTCATTGTTCGAACAAATAAAGCGAATGTTGCTTGCATAAAAGATAACTGTTCGATAATCGTTTTCCAATTAATTTGTCATATTCTTGTTTTTAATTACATAATAAAGATTTACTATAATGCAGGGCAAAATTGAAAAGAAAAGCATTCATAAGTTTTTTATTAATCTTATTCATTCATTACTATTACAAATATACAGTGTTGTTTTCTTAAATAGCTAGATTAAAAATGTATATAATGATAAAATGATATAGGATACGTGTATAATATATTTAAGAAAACTGGAATTCAGGCAGTTTCTAGTATATCTTTCGAATCATATTTGGGTGATTAAAGTAAAAACTACTATGTAATCTTTAGACTTTTAGCAAACAGAAACGAGAATAACTTTTAAAGTGAAATATCATGAATAAAACAATTAAAAGCAGCTTACAATAATAGCATTATTAATTGCGAGATTTGTAGAGATATTAACTTCTTACAAGCTTTTAAACAAAAACAGTTTCAAGTATAATAAGTTTAGCATGTGTTGAATTGGAAAATTCAAGAATTGGGGAACAGTACAAATTTAAAAATAGTTAATCTTAATTGAAAAAAAAAATAGACCTTGAAGGTGAAATTTATTATACAAATGAAACCCTAGTAAAGAAACTGGAGGAAGGAATATCAAAGCAGTTATTTTAAACATAAATTTGCTGCGTTTTATGAATATTAAACGTTCACTCTCAAATCTCAACATTCCAAGGCAATTTCGAGAAATTCTTTACAAAAATAAAAAAAGAGAGAAAAATGGCGATTTTTCCAGTCGTTTTGTTGTAGAAGATGCACCTTAAATGGTTGAAATTCCTCGGGAGAGTGGCCCCGGGCGCAGCCATCCCAAAAGGAGCTTCCGTGTGATAAATGACAAGTTGGAGAAGTGATGAATCACACACAAAAACCGAAGAGAGAGAGAGAGAGAGAGAGAGAGCGAGAGCGGTCTAAAGCCTCCTCCTCCTCCTCCCGGCTACTACTCAATTAATAGTGTGCACCTATGCGAATCCGATTCACAAGTTGTAATCTTTGTTATAGAACTGTAATCCTTTAGAAATGTTGTTTTCCGCTCCTCTATTGAAATATCCATTGTTTCCCTTCACGTGATAAATTCCTTTCATTTAAATCATCTCGAAATAAATAAGCGGAAGGCAGTTTTGTAATCGTGGATCTAATTATGAGCGATTTTTTATCAAGTTGTAGAAAGGTAATTTTTTAGGCGTTTGACGTCTTAAAATGGATTAAATAAAACTTGTTTGGGGAACATTTGGCGATATTATAGAAGTGAGTTTAAACACGACTGAAGTTATTGAGAGAGCTCAAAGCAGTTTAATTTGCTATGCTTTACTACTTTATTGTTACTTAATAAAATTAATTTCTTTAGTGCATCGTAATAAATCACTAGGAAATTTGAAAAGAGGTTTTAGTTTATTTTACTTTTTATTAAAAAAGATTTAAAATGCAGAATGTACAGTTAATTTTGTTTAGGATATTACCTAAGAATGTGAACACTGATATGAAAGTAAAAAGAGCCTTCGTGTAACATTAACTCATTGTTACGGCCTTAATGGTCCCTCCACGTGTCGGTTCAATTATTCTGATCTTGTCACAAGCGCGCGAGCATTTGCCATCGCTTTATTAAGAATCTCTAGATATGGTTCATTTCAATAGTCCGACGTGAAAAAATTCTGCTGATAATCTTTACCTTCTCCTTTCGCTTTTGATAATGAATAGGAATGGACGAGAGAGAGATTTGCTAGAAATGAATGAATATTCATAGCCAGTTTGACAAGTCGTTTTCGAAATCGTTGTTGATGATAGGAATCGAGCTGTTTTAGTTTTATTGAAAGGAATCGAAGGAGATAGCAAGGAAGAGAGAGGAGGAGATTGGATTAAAAGAGGAGGGGAGGGGGGTTATATTATTTTCATGCACTTTTGGAACCCGATGTGAACGAGAATAGTCAGAATACGCAAGGTCAAGAAATGTTAACCGAAGGTCAGGAAAATGTATATTAAAACATTCCTAAGGGAAGACTATGAACGAGTAGATTAGCAGTTTTTTTTTTTTTTGTTTTTTTTTTAATTTTTTCTTTACCACTTCCTAATCTTCGTCATACCTTTATGGAACGAGGCTAACGAGAAATACTTTTATGGAAACTATAGAACTTAGTGGTTATCAGGTGAAGATTCATCAAGCCCTTCATTTCACTGATACGCCTTTATTGAGATATGGAAAATGTCAAATGTCAGCAAGATTACCAGATGTTTATTCAATAAATTAAGTAAATGTTGAACGTAATCATACATTGCGCGTATTTTGTTAAATTAAATTCTAAATTAATAAAATTATATTATTCATTATTGCATTGCTTATCTCGGAAGAAATTTCAATGACTCATTAGGTTATGTATAGGCATCGATCTCTAAATTATGGGTTTTCCGATCGGCATATACATGAATATATTGGAAAGTTTTTATTGTACTTAAAATCTTTTAATTTTTCATTCAATCCTCCCTGCCCAATTTCCTCCCGTATATTGAATAGCCAGATATTGATTTGAAACAGAAATTTTAAATATCAGGCAAATCTCTAATGAGAAGTCTTTTTCATTAAAACAAGTTCATTCCCATTAAAAAAATTAATTTCTTGTTTATTTTAATTACCCACTATCTACTCGCCAAGAAATTATTACTCCAATAAATTTGTGTATTCAAATATTGTGAAAATTGAAAATTAAATACTGCTCTCTGTCCGAAAATACGGTATACATTTACAAATAAAACAATAATAAAAATAATGTTGAAATGTATTCTATATTTTCAGACAGAGGGAGTATAATTCTTGAAAAAATTATGACCCCTTTCACAATGTCCGTCTGTCTGTCCGTCCGTCCGTCCTCGCTTCATAATTTCCGCATTTTTTGAGGTAGAAGGTTGAAATTCGGAATGTAGCTTACTATGGGCATGTGCATCTTCACTATTTAGTTTGGTTTTTATTGGCCCACTGGGGTCGGAGTTTCGGGGGCGGAAATTAGAGGGGATCAAATGGTCTACGCGTATTTATGCATATAAAGGAGTGAAATTCGGTATGCAGATTCCTCTAAGTAAGATCAACATTTCTATTAAGTTTGGGCCAAATTGTCCCAATAGGGTCGGAGTTGTGGGGGTGGCAGTCACTTGGTCTGTAGAGCTATGGCAACATATGGCATGTCATATATCATTCGTTTGGAAATGAGGAGAAACGAAAGAAGATACAGCTCTTTTTCATTTTCTAAATGCTACGTTCGAGAAAATCAATTTTTCGATTAAAAAATGGGGGGGGGGGGTTAAAAAGTGCAGATAAAAGGGTAAAAATAGATAACCTCAGCGCTTCCGCTACTTTCCTATACCTTCCTCGGGAGGAGTAATTTCTTGTTTAATTTAGTAAGCGGATATTATTTATTTGACTTTAACAATACTGTCAATATTGTTTTTAGTATTGTCATCCATTCAACGTAAATAACACAGGCCAACGATAAATAAACTTTTTGAATGAATTTGCCTTATTCTTGTGGTTTTTAGCGTACTGAATCGGCACCACCTAGACAGAGGGCCTGATAACGAAAACGTCATATATTGTTAGATCATCATTAGTCGACCATTCTTAATCCTATTTCTACCAATAATAAGCCCTAAATTTGGTCGACTAATGATGATGTAACAATGTATGACGTTTCCGTTATCAGGCCTTCTGTCTAGGAAGTGTTGACTGAATCCGTATCTGACTTCAGCTTTTTGACGGAAAATTATTTTTTGTTGGCCTGTATATTTAAGCGAAATATTGTTGATCCAGATCATTGTTAATTCATTGTAGCACAGAGAGAGCGAAAGCAAGCGAGCTTTAATAATTATTTTGATCAATAGATTTACGTAAAATACAATAAAAGTAATACTTAAGTTCCATAAGCCTATATTCCTTAACAACACTAAATTGCATGAAAGATTGTATTGCAGTGATTTTAGCATGAAAGATTTAAATTAAAACCATTGTTCTACATAAATTCCGACACAGTGGAACAGAAAAATAAATTATAAGAAAAATTACTTCGCTCCACATTTATTTAACACTTTAAATATGCTTTAATGTTTTTTATATAGTGCTGAAAATATTAATAAATTTTTTCTATACCGAATGTTTCGTTGAAAAGGTGCAGAATTTGAAGACAACAGATAAAAGAAATTTCTTTCCTTTGTTGACGAACGACTGATAATGTGAATTTCATTTTAAATAAATAGCAGCTGACCCCATAGATAAGGAATTGGTGAAATTCATTGGCAATCATTTTCTTAGAGATTACGCGTAGAGTGTTTTATTTGTAAAGTTGAAAGGAAAATTACATCGCACGACACATTAAAGGCGAGAAAAATGACGATTCTTTCCATAAGTTGTCCGGTTCGTGAACTCATTGCAGCGGAACCTTTCTCCACTTTCTTCATGATTGCCAAAAGTGCGCCTGTTCCCCGAGTCTTTTACACTACTTCCCATTGGTGGAAAGCGAGTCTTCTTCACGTGGCCTGCTGCACACGCTAACGCCTCTGCCCTAGGGCCCTTCCGCACTCCTCCAGCTGCACCGCAGAGTCCGGCCCTCGCGCCTAGCACGTGCCCTCTTTACTTTCTCCCCGGCGCCACAATTAATCTAGTTCCGGTGCAGGTGTTTGTGTCCAGATAACAGATGATGTTTTTACACACGCATCATACATCCATACCATGCGCCCTTCGCATTCCCTTCTTTAACAATGAACGACGCTATTTTTTTCGCTCTTCCTTTTCTTTTCTCCGAATTTTTTAATCATTTAATTTACTTTTTAAATGGTAATTTTTTTTCTTTATGTGTCCCTTACGTAAAAAATCTTCTGCTGATCTTGTGTAATTATTGGCTATGCACAAATTATATAGATTAATACTTCCGGTTCAACCAAAAAAACAATATGGCGGCGCCATTGGCTATTAGGACCATAGATATAGAGGAGGGGGGGCCAGTTATTCCTCTATAGCTATGATTAAGACCCATAAAGTCCCATTATTTTTTACTTCTCATCATTTGAAAACAGTGATGTCATACTAGAGAATTTTGGGTTTGATTAATTTGTATGTACAACTTGAATATTAAAAGTAATTGAAAATTAATTTAAAATAATTGTAAATATCTGAAATTATATATATAAAAAAATAAAAATTTAACTTTTATTTCCACAAATTTAAAACTACTTCCGGTCATTCCACAAATATGAAATGAGCTCGATTAAATGAGCTTGTAGCTTATTTTTTCTTAATAAAAAATTTGAGATTTCTAAGAAAAAAATAAAAAAAATTTTTATATCAAGATTGTTTAGATTGATATGCAATTTATATTTCAGTAAATAAAATTTCATTATAAATGTGTTTTGTAGAAAAATAGAAGAAAATAACATCTTACTTATTTAATATTATAATAGTGAATATTTATTAATTAATATGCTCTGTTGCATATTTATTATTCTTTCTTTAATTTAATAATATAGTTGTTAACATTTATTAATGAGTTTCACTAAAAAGGTTTAACTCTATTTAAATTTTTTTTTCGAATAAGGATATAATTTAATTTTCTGTCGTAATTTAATGATCCACACAATTATTACGGTTATTACAATCTCCGCATAGATAACTATGAAATACTATCTCGCTTTCGAGATTTTTTTCGATCTTTTTTTCCCCTTCATTTTTATTATTTCTCAAGATGAATGCCTTCCGGATTTAAACCTCCGATCTCGGCCGAGTTTATGGGTAAAGGAACGCCAAGGACGCTATCGATTTAAAAAGCAGTAAATTAAAAAAAAAAAAAAAAAAAAAAAAATCCTTTTCTCCGATGAATTGAAATGATCTTCCAGAGAGAATTATTTTTACGATGTCTGTGAATGATTCATTTCTTATCTCCCCGAGTGTGAAAATTCAAAACACGTGGTTTTTCCATAATTGGAAATTGATGACTTCTTCATCTTTATTTAAGTAATAGCAATAAAAGCATAAATTAATTAGGTTTGTAATCTTTCACGTTCGTTATTTGGTCATTGAAGGATGAGGTTATCTTCGTTTCTATATCTTACGGAAAAAAGGGATTCCAAAATAAATAAGCAATGAAGGTAGTTAAAATAAATCAAAATCCATGGATGGATATTTGGAATTCTCAACATTCCTTAAGATTCAAGTAACAGCTGTTAAGTTAAACATTCGACTAAGAAGGGGTTTATGTGCCCAAGATGGAAAACACTCATTCACGGTCGCATTTTTCAGTATTTAAAAAAAAAAGACCGTTTGAGATCTTTAATAAGCCCGGAAAAAATTTCGGACATTGAAGAAGTATGAATTATTTACTAAGTATTCATTTACAAATTTTTTAAATAGTCGTTATCATTATTCTAAAATGGAATGAAAGGATTACATCTAGGAATCCTCATTGTTTTTATGGAGCGAAGTCAAAATGAACTCTTTAGAAGGGGAAATGTCTCAAAAGTGTTAAATGATACTAATTAATAAGGTCCACAAGAAATTATTAATTAGCCATTAAGTTATTCGGGATTAAGTTATATAGGAGAGAAGGTATTCATTTGTTTCAAGGACGATTTCTTTTTATCCGGTTATTTATTTAATGAATGCTTATTAAATTAATTAGAGTTTAATTGGAAGATGTCAACGAAAATAACGATAAGTTCATAGAAACTTGTTATATATTTGGTGACATTTAACTCCTCGTATTTCGTCAAATCCTATTTCTGTCTGATTTTTTCTTCTTTTGCATCGAAATCTGATTTCAACGTGATTCTGGTACAGATTGAATTGACGAGTAGTGATAGTGATTATTCTATTTAATGACTCTTAATTGTTTAAGTTAGTAAGTTATTAGTCAAACGTCCATTTACAGTACATTATTTTTATTATCTATAGTTAGCTTCTTACTTTGTTAAACCATTGTTACCTATTTAAAAAATCCAAAGAATTTCAGTTAATACAAAAACTACTGAAGATACCCGAAAGTTAACTATAGAACAATAAAAATAATGTACTGTAAATGGACGTTTCACTAATAACTTATTACCATAATACAGTACAAAATGTGCAGAACAATGAATTTGTTTAAGTTAGATTTCATGAAAGTAGTTTTCTGCTAGCTAGAGACAGTTCGACGATTTGTCTATAAGAGTAATTTTTTTCCCGCACAATGGGAATAGAGTAATTTTTTTCCTAACAATGGGTTTAGCAGACACCTTAATTTCAAATGAGAACTAACTAAGCGTATTTCGAAGTGGCCTTATTGACTTGTGGATAAATAAAAAATAGCTTATTTGTGCGCAGGAATAGCTAATATTTATTGTTAAAAATCGGATAAGAAAAAGTTCGGTAGGGTACACGCAAACTCCTAATAAAATGTGCATGTTCCACTATGAAACGGATGACGTTTAAGCAGGAAAGCGTTCGCATGATTGGAAAATTGCTCAAATGCATACAGACTTGGCAAATTATTGGAAGATTATTAATATGTACAGGGTGTTTCAAAATTACACCACCAGACTTGGCTAAACGTTAGAGGGAATCAATGTGAACATCTTTTGTTAATAACGTTTTATTCTAAAATGACTGTGCAGTCAGCTACAGTACAAAGATTCCACTGTTTCATCTTGCTTATTCGGAGTCCCATTAGCAAAAAGACAGTATTGCTTAATGTTTTGAATAACATTAATTTACCCACCACAGAATAATGGTTCATTCCTTTAAATCCGTACAGTAGTATGCAATTAGACACATGGTTAGCACAGAAAGCAATTGTAAAGTTTAGTTGTCAATTGGAACAATTGCAAGCACAGCATGCAGACGTACTCAAATGAAGAATTGGCTGACATGCATTTCGTGTATGGAGCAGCCAGGGAATGCGAGAGCTGCAGTTAGGCTGTTCCAGGAAAGATACCCCAACAGACGTGTGCATCAGACATTCGCGAATCTGCATCGGCGACTTCGTGAACAGGATCTTTCTCCAGGAACATGGGCAACGCAGAACGACCACGTAACAGGAACGTAGCGCTAAAGGACGAGATTTTATTTTTTTATTTATTTATTTACAACTTTACATCCCAACGGGACAAGTACAAGAGGTTACAAACAATTTGCTGATAAACCAACAACAAGTGTACGTGCAGTAGCGCACAACCTGGATGTGAACCACACTCAAGTTTGGAGAGTTGTGCACGAGAATTTGCTGTATCCATTCCACCGGTAAAAGGTCCAATCACTGAAGATAACTGACTACCCTCTTCGTGAAGCATTTGCAACGTGGTATTTAGCACAAAATTACACGGACCCTACATTCACATCACCTATATTATTCACAGATGAAGCCATGTTTACACGAGAGGGAATGTTTAATTCACACAATGCACACCTGTAGGCCCATGAGAATCCACACGCACGTTTTCTCCGTGCATATCAACAGCGCTACAGTATTAATGTTTGGTGTGGAATTGTGCATGAACAATTGATTGGCCCATACATGATGCCCACTTCCTTAACTGGGCATACGTACAACATGTTTCTTCAGCATGTGTTACCAGAACTCTTGGAAGACATACCACTGAGAGTTTGCCGAGACATGTGGTACCAGCATGATGGGGCACCACCCCATTTCTCCCGGGAAGTATGTGATTACCTTGATGCAAGATTTCCAAACAAATGGATCGGTCGTGGAGGTCCTATTAACTGGCCACCCAGGTCACCTGATCTCACATGTCTGGACTACTTCCTCTGGGGACAAATGAAAAGTATGGTGTATGAAACTGCTGTTGAGTCACAGGAAGATCTTGTGGCACGTGTGGTGGCTGCTGCAGCGATGGTAAACGAGATGCCTGGAGTGTTTCAGCGCATCAACCGTTCCATGTTACGACGATGTGAGACTTGCATTGAAACAGGTAGTCGACATTTCGAGCACATTATGTAGTAATAAGACATTACTGACTTGTCTAATTAATATTCTTTGTAATGATATGAATAAACGTGTTAAAGGTTAACAGTGTTATCGTTCATGATAATTAATTGAATCCACGTACTGCAGTTGACTGCAGAATCATTTTAGAGTAAAACGTTATTAACAAAAGATGTTCAAATTGATCCCCTCTAACGTTTTGCCAAGTTTGGTGGTGTAATTTTGAAACACTCTGTATATACTGCTCGCCATAGAAAATGTAACATGGGGAAAATTTTATCGGAGTTCTCTGCAAATGGGAAGATACCTTTAAAGTAAGTATTATGTAAATGATTATAGTTTGCGAAGCCTTCACGTGATATGAACGAGATAAAAGCAGAAACCCCAACGGTAGCTGTGTTTAATAGATGTCAGTGGACACATAATTCACCTCGTTACATTACTCTTTGTTTCAGAAGCACGTTTAAGCTATGAAAATGCTTTGCGACGTCATCAAGAACCACATCAGCACATATCCAGAGGACTGCATACGACTTCTTGATCTTTACGTCTTATCTTTACGTCTTGAGGTTATACAATGATGTTAGTCAAATTTGGTTAATCTATGGACTTCGCAATATTTATACGGATCATTTCGTATTGCGGATTGACTGATGGAAGGTTAAACTGCCAGCCATTGGGAAGACTGTCTCTGACTAGAGCCCATCGTCGCACAAGACTGAGTAGTGCCAACTGCGCCTTATTCAGCCATAAGATACCAACTGCGCTGCCATATTCAGAACCAATGTTGCTATCTGGATGATGCAAAAATCCCGGACGCTCTTAACAAACAAGCAAAACAAGTATGCCAAACAAGCAGTCAAAATACCGGACTGTCCGTCAACCCGGACAGGTGGCAGCACTGTAACCACTCTCAATTTCTGTCAAATAGAAAAATTGAGTGAAGTTATCCATCGTCATTTTAAGCACAGTGTCCACGGAATGCTGATGAATTATAGTTAGGAAACTGTTCGGAAGCTATTCCGGTCGATACCATGCCTTCTTGTTGTATGTGTACGCCAACATAACGGGAACATATTGTTGCTGGTCACATTATGCTTTCTCCCTCCAACTTTTTTGTAACACTTTGGAAGTTAAATCACTTTTCCACGACATACACTACATGATCAAAGGAGTTGGGACACCTGTTGCTCTACCGTAAAGCCGAAAAAGCTTCAATCAGTAGTGTGTAGGACCACCCCGAGCTGCTATCACTGCCTCCACCCTACATGGCATACTGTCCACAAGTTTATGGTATCTGTCCACAGGTGGACTTTCGAGGAGTGTCGTGGTCAGTTCCTGGACAGATGTAGGGCGAACCATCCTGGATCTCACACGTCGTTCCAATTCGTCCCAAAGATGTTCGATGGGGTTGAGATCAGGACTCTGGGCGGGCCAATCCAGTTCTTCAACCCGCATCTCGTCAAACCAGTCAGATATGGATCTTGCTTTGTGGCAAGGTGCATTGTCGTGCTGGAAGAGGAACGGCCCGTCACCGAAGTGTTCCCACAACGCTGGAAGTGGTCCGTTATGCAAAATGGTCCTGTAGCCATCAGCATTGAGGTTTCCGTCCACCTTGATGAGCGGGCCCAGTCCAGTTCCACAATTACGGTAGGTGTTCACAGGAGTGTTCCAACTCCTTTGATCATGTAGTGTATTTGCCTATCTGCATGGTAGGTTTCGTGTTATTTGGAGCACTCTTTTCAGCTTTTAAATTTTCTAAATTATTTATGATAAACATCCTTGCTTTAAATATTTAATTAAAGTATTAGTGTTTTTGCCATTTCACTTATGTCTGCCAATTCATTCATCTTGAAGCACAAGAATAGACTCTTTATATATGGCATAGAGGATGAATCAAATAAGAAGAGAATTTTGAACAATGCATCAAAATTACGGGATTCAGTAACAGATTTGATCAAACATTCTGTGTGAATGAAATTGGCTGTTGAACAGACGACACTGAATTATATGGTCAAAGAGCACATTCTGATGGGTAGTGGATATATTCGAGTCTACTTTATGTAAAATTTATCACTTACATAATTTTTTCTATTTATTTATGTTTTGGATAAGCTAATCTGCATTCTTCATGATTAATTGATTTATTTATTAGATGGCAATAATAAATATTAAAGTAACTTTTGTATTAAAGTAACTTTCTCTTTAATCTTCGTTGCTTTCTCTTTAATCTAAAATTTCTGGACGAGTTCTTTTATATTACTTGAATGTAATAAATTAGACGGTAGATTTAAGCAGTATTATAGCACTTTAATAGATCTGACATGTTTCGGATGACAGCATTTTCAAACATATCTTTAGCTATTTTTTTAGGAATAAAATTTTCTGATTTTGAAATTTTTGAATTTATATAATACATATGATTTAATTAAAATAATCATACCTTTAACAATGAATCAAATTACACCAAAAGCCATTGTTACACCATCCAGTCTATTGTTAAATCATATGTATTATATAAATTCAAACATTTCAAAATCAGAAAATTTTGTTCCTAAAAAAAGTAGATAAAGATCGCTTTGATAATGCCGTCAGGAGAAATATGTCAAATCTATTAAAGTGCTATAATTATTACTTAAACTTATCGTATAATTTAATAAATAAAATTACTAGAATTAATAAACGCATTCAATATACATAAAAGATGTTCAGCCTCGCCCATTCCACAAAGCATATGTTCGTCTGCCTTGTTTTTTTGAAAAAGCTAGCGTAAAATCCGTTAAAAATAAACTGAATGTATTCTTAATAAGTCTGAAAACACCGTGAAATTGCTGTTCAAATTTGGCGGCAACCCATTACGATTGCCACGTTTTTACGAATCCGCATCCTATTCGAGTTAATTAAAAACTAATCGGTCGCTCTAAACATGAAATTGTTCAAAAAACTAAAATGAAAATATTATTCAAGATTATTTTGAAATGATGTTCGAGCTGCCCATGTTTTTACATCTTCGCTGTTTATCTCTAAAACGACAAGCTTGAAATATCTTAAGTGTCGACGATTAACCTTTTCATGTAATTTTTTTAAGAATATGAAATCTGAAGATAGATAAAATACAAAAGGGGTGATGATATTTTGATGGTTGGGAGGATAGCCATTTGTCAGTTTAAAAAAAATATATACATTCCATCGCACCATTATGGAAATGCTGAACTCAAAGGGATAATTTGATGGATGATAATGTTACATATGCATTTAGGAACTACTAAGTATGTGTAATAATGAAAAAGATGTGTTAGAATTCATCACACGATTCATTCATCCGATGTTGGTGAAACTGGTAAACAAGAAGTCGGAATCGTGTTTTTTTATTTATTTTTTTCGGCCAAAAAATGAAAGCGACAATAATAATAAGAGCGAGCAACAGGTGGGTTCTACCAATCGTGGAAAGTCAACGATGCATGGCTAAAGGATCACTCGGAAATTCCTTTTTTTTTTTTAACATTCAATTTTTTTCCCTGTAATTATTACAGTATCTCTATATATGTTCTGCTTAGCTCTTCTATTTTCCCCCCCCCCCTCTGGGAAAACGGATAATTTTCTTGATTCTGAGCGGCTTTTCTAAGTGTTTTATTGGGAATCATTAAAGAAACGGATGATAGTTTTTTAATAGGAAATCATCATCATCATCATCGTCGTCATGATAAAAAGAAGAATAGAAAAAAATTTATCTTTTAGAATGAAAACTATTAATTTTCGAAATTTTGTAAAAAAAAAAAAAAAAAAAAATTAAAAATGAACAAATTTGTTGTGTGCATAGTAAATAAAATAAAACATACACGTTATATGCACAATGGTATTCTATCAATATGATTAGACGGATATAGGAGAGAAGGACGAGACACAAAAACCTTGGAATACAATAAATAATAGTTATTAATTAAAAAATAAAATAAATAAATCAAAATAAAAAGCTGACGTTTCGGATAGAGACTATCCTTTATTAAAGCAAAAAGGATAATTCTCTAAAAGCAACGAGAATATTAGAGAATTATTCTGAAGTTACGACTTATATATACACTAGCTGAGATGCCCGTCTTTGCCGAGCTTTTCAAGGCAAAAAGAAGGCGGGACATCAGTATCTATCTACTCTAGGGTTTGATCCTGGGACTTGTTAATTGCCATTGCGTAGCTAAGCGAACGGGAAATTGTCGACGTTTGAACTATACAAAACGATCAGTCGCCTGTAACGGTTTCTTGGTATTAAAACGAATTGCCTGCGTTATCCCCCCTGGGTATTGTAGCTTGTATTGAACCTGATTATTCGGAATTGGCTGTTGTATTGTTTAATACCCAAAACGTTCAACCTAATGACCGTCGACCATACAATTTACCGACAACTTCGGACATTGCTGTGTTTTTTTTTTGTTTTTTTTTTACCTGGCAGGGAGTCAGTGCGTATGATGATATTATTTTGCGCCAGCGCACAGAAAGTAGAGTTCGTCGGATTTTAGAAAATCACCCATGGTATGACCCTCTGCACTATGTGCTTACGTTTTCGTATATTTCTGTGCAGTCGAATGCAAGGGTGATATATTTCTGTGCAGTCGAAGAACAATGCTCATACCAAATATGTTATATACACCAGTTTTATACTTACGATCTTCAAATTCGTCCCGTAAATGTTTAAGCTCGGCTAAGACGGACATATACAAGATTACAGGGAAAGTCGACATAGGTATTTAAGGATGTTATTATTTAGGTCGTTGCCGATAGATTTGACCCTATAACCTACTATCCAACTATTAACCGTTTTCTAGATATGTCGCGATTGCCTTTGCATAGCAATTCTGCATGTCGCGATTGAATGTGGGTATTGCAGGTTGAAGTTACATTTAGATCCAGGCTTAGCTTGAACATTGAATGTGCCGTTTGCTCGACGTCTGCAATTCCACTCATTGCCCAAAGTGCTGCAATTCAACTCGTTGCCGTTGCCAGGGCAATCTTGCCCTCCAATCGAACATCCGCCAGCACTTTTTCCAGCAAAAATGATTTTCCGGTTTCTCCAGGTCCGTCCAAGAAAAGTAGTCTCCTTTCTGACGTCTCATTGCATACCGCATTTAATACGTGATTGTACACGATCAGCTGTTATTCATTTAAGAGCGATGTTTGATCCACCGACTCTGGCAATCTTGGCCGAAGTTATGCAGTCTCCAGCGATACAAGTGGATTTGAATCCAGGAACGCTTCAACTTCTTGATCAGCGAATTGATGCAATTAAGACATCCCTGGATAATCCTTGAGTCGGCGTTCATTGTTCGTCAAATATTGGTCCAAATCTCTTAATGTGAGATAGAGCACTCGAAGATCGGTTGCTTCTGAGTTGAATTGATGCTGATGGTCTTCTGACAACGCGACTGAACAACTATTACGCATTCGCTTAGGTTCCTGGGGACTTACAGTACGCCAGAATGATTGCAAATAAATGTCTTGAGTTGTCAAAGCTGGAAAGCAATTGCTTTACGGATGCATGCAACGATACCATTCTTCATCGTCCTTTTGCTGCCCTAGCGCTTTTGCAGCCTCCTGGAAAATATCTTGCAATCGATTTTAGACTATGAATATAATATAGCAATTGATGCTGTCGATTTCCGTATTCCGTTGGATTCGCATAGCCTTCTTCGACTTCCACGATTGTCTGAAATTTTCGCTTCGTTGGCGCTATTACCCTATTCATTAGGAGTCGTTAATCACACTGTTTACTAATTGTTATTACACGTACACAAATCTCCCACACGTAGAATTGAAGTAGATAACGATTTACAATTGGTCTTAACAGCACTTTGAAAATTTTGGCGCATTTGTGTGATTAAGCACTGTTAATATTAATTAACACGGTGTTATATTGTTAAAAAGAAAGATCTTTAATTGCTTACTTTTGTCGCGTCTTTTACTTTTGTGAGAGAAGGGTTCATAATACTGTTTCTATCAACGAAATTGGTAGTAACCTTACAGTATAACAGAGGGACAACAGAGTTTCCAACTAGTTTATATACAGAATCAAGGTACAAAGTAAGCAAAGAGATTGGAGAATGGAAATACAGAAGTGTGAACCAATAACAGAAAATACTAGAGGGACATCCAATGAATAAAATGATAAAAGAGAAAATCAAACAAATCGCGGACCGAAAAGAAAACATATCCGGTTGTCACAAGAGGATTTACAAAAGAGAATGAGAGTAAAATTATATAAAGCATATCTGAAAAAGTCCGGAAATAAATAAAAACATTATACAAGGTTAGAAACTGAGTCAAGAATAGCATATACATCAAAATCCGTATGGCAATTTAGGAGGAGGCTAGAGGTAGATCTCTTGGCTTTAAATATCTCGATTGACTCAAGGGTCGCAATCTTGAACGGGTCGTTGCATTTGTATATGATGGACATCAATTCGTCTTAGGTATTCCAAGCATGTCCGGATATGGTAAGATGGTTGGCATAATGGGAATTACCATCTTGTTTCTCGTAGGAGTTGACGTGCTCCTTGAAACGTACGTTGAAGTTACGGGTCGATAAGCCTATGGAGTATGGTCAGAGCTTTACAGAAAAAGAAAAACAATACGCTTCCTCCACTCCGTACACCGCAAGGTGATTATGTGCAAACTGATCACGACAAGGCCCAAGTCATTGCAGATTCATTGGAAATGCAGTTTGTTACTCCTACCAACGATAAGCCCGAGAGCCAAATCATGTCTCAGCGCGTGGAAGAAGGTATTGTCAATTTTGATGAAGTCCCGCAGCATTTAACGAAGAACAGCATCGAGGCTGGAGAGGTCACCACCATCATAAGTAAACTGAAAAAGAAGAAGGCTCCAGGAAGAGACCAGGTGAGTAAAACGCCCGTATAAATCTCCCAACGAACTTTATTGACTATCTCACTAATATCGTTAACGTCTGCTGGAAATTTTCTTACTTCCCTGTGGCTTGGAAGCGATCTATTGTGTTGAGTATCCCCAAGCAGGGGCAAAATCCTGCAATTCCGGCGAGCTACCGACCTATTAGCCTGCTACCCTCGATGTCCAAAGTGTTGGAGAAAACGATTCTCGTCATATTCCAAGAGCACTGTCTAGCAAATGACCTTTTTCGGGAAGAGCAGTTAGGCTTTCATGCTGCCCACTCTTGTCCGATGCAGATATGGAGGCTCGTTGAAGACCTGAGCACCCCCTTAAACCTTTCCAGGTACTGCGGAGTGGTATTCCTCGATGTCAGTAAAGCTTTTGACCAGGTGTGGCATGAAGGCCTTGTCTACAAAATGATCAGAGACGGGTTCCCTGCCGATTTGATTTTGATGATGAAATCCTTTCTCACTGACAGGTCATACCAAGCTAAAGTTGGTGAAAATCTATCCACGCCCCGTGTTGTAAAGGCCAGTGTCCCTCAAGGTTCTGTCCTCGGGCCTGTGCTATTTAATTACTTTGTACATGATTTCCCGAAACCCGATAATTGTAATCTGTATTTTTATGCGGATGACACTGCCATTATGACATGGGCACACCAGCCGGCTCACGTTATCACTCGGCTGCAGAGCGCCTTGAAGCAGTTCGAAGACTGGTTTAACTGCTGGAAGTTGAACCTTAATGTCGGAAAGTGCAAGGCTATGTACTTCAACAGAAAGTTCAAGCGTCCCCCAGATTCTCTTGTTCTATTCTATAAGAAACTGGACTGGGCAGACAACTACAAATACCTTGGCGTTATCATCGACTCAAGACTCTATTGGAATCGTCACGTGACCTACGCTCTGAACAAAGCGAAGAGGGCTAAGTACAGTCTCATAGCTCTCCTGGGCCGCAACAGCACCCTCAGCATCGACAATAAGTTACTTCTGTACAAGTCGATTATTCGGACCATACTCCCCTATGGCATGCCTGCGTGGGCGACTATCTGTAGAAGCAGATGGAGTGAGCTACAGTCATTCCAGACTGTTACCCTGAGGACCATTGCCCAGCTTGACAGAAGGACTGTGAAAAACTATTCCATCCACTCGGATTTAGACATGGTCCACATCGGAAAGTTTATGCAGGAACTCCTTTTGCCTATGGTGCAAAAGATGAAGATTCATGACAATGACCTAGTGACTGGAATACTGAAGAACTCAATGGATATGAAGTGGTATATGAAGTACCGAAAACCAAGGCACATTCTTGACATAAACTTTAAAGACATCAGCAACGTCTCTTTCCCGGACTACTGGAAGATGTGATAATCTTCTTTCTCCCTGTTTTTATTTCGTTTGTATTTTGTTTCTGACAATCGTCAATCTTATTTTCTTTTTTGTACAATATGGAAGACCGCTTGGGTTGGTTAGGCTTCTTGACTACCTCAGTGTATTTCGTTTGTAATTTATTCTGGTTCGATGAGCTTTGTGAAAGCGCTGCTTTCGTCCCATCTGAAAAAATGTACACTTCACTGTTCGATTGTCGATTGTCTTGTTGTGTTATCCTTCATAAAGCCGGGAATAAATGGCGAAACTGGTTGGAAACTCTGTTCTCCCTCTGTTATACTGTAAGGTTACTACCAATTTTTTTACTTTTGTTAGCATTAAAGCCCATCGTACGATGGGTACCACAACAGTCGAATCTGTAAATTTGATTTTAATTTAACGCAAGTAATTTTTTTTATTATGGCCTATTGTTGCTCATGCATTGTCGTTTCATGACAGACGGGTCAAGCAAAATATAAGGGTCGTACAAATGAAAACGAAAATTTATTTGCGGGGAAAAAAGACGACGTGTAGGATCGTAAGTTTTTGTTTTCAACAATTGCGAAACCCCACATGCAAATTGAACAATAGGTTGCAAGTGTTACATCACGTGAGAAAGGTAGATCGCTTCGTCCAAACAACAAAATGGAGTCAACGAAACAGGAACAGAGAGCAGTAATTCGTTTTTTAACATGTGAAGGAGTTTCAGTTTCTGAAATTCATCGCCGTATGCAGAACGTCTATGGAAATGACTGCCTAACCTTCACTCGTGTTTGCGCATGGAGCAAGAGGTTTTCGGAGGGACTGTCATCATTGCAAGATGATCAACGACCTAGACAAGCAAACCGCGCCATCACGGATGATTCCAAAGCCAAAATTGACGCTGTCTTAAAGGAAAACAGAAGAGTGACAATCGATGTCGTGGTTGCTAAAACTGGCCTTAGTCGTGGAACTGTTCACTCCATTATCAGGAACCATCTGCACTACAGAATAATCTGTGCACAATGGGTCCCGCATCATTTGACATCAGAACAACTTGGAATTCGAATGGCCATGTCCTGCAACATTTGACTCGCTATGAACAGGAAGGAGAGAGTTTTCTCGGCACAATCGTTACAGGGGATGAAACTTGGTGCTTTCATTTCCAGGCCGAAAGCAAACGTCAAAGTCGTCAGTGGAAGCATTATGGGTTACCACCCCCGAAAAAATCAAAAGCAATCGCAAACAGCACGGGGAAGTTGATGTTGACCGTGTTTTTTGATCACAAAGGCCCGATTTTACTGGACCTTCTTGAAAAAGGCACCACAGTTAACGCAGCACGATATGGGGAAACATTGAAGGCACTGCGCGCAGCCATCAAATGCAAGCATCCTGGACTTCTTACAGAAGGAGTGGTTCTTCTCCACGACAACGCGCGTCCTCACACCTCGAAAGCAACGGTAGACCTCATCAAAAAGTTCAACTGGGAAGCAATGCAACATCCACCATACAGCCCTGACTTATCCCCATGTGACTTCCACGGTGTTTGGGGATCTCAAGAAACATGTGAAAGGCCGCTGGTTTCAGTCGGACGATGAAGTGAAGGAAGAGGTTTTGGAATGGTTCCACACGCAACCGAAAGACTTCTTCCATAAAAGAATTACACGCCTTGTTCCTTGTATACACTTTGGATAAAAGAAATAATTTTCGTTTTCATTTGTACGACCCTTATATATATGGTGCTTTTGAAAAGGATGTCGTGAGATACCTAGTGATGTTCTGCACCTTAAAATAAACACAAGTTTCCTCATACATTTTGTCGAAATTGCGTTCCTTAAAGGAGCAAACAGCTCGTGAAGTTTGGTTAAACTCCGCCCATAACGTAAACAAAAGCGCATTAAAAAAGTAAACACCACCATCTGTTCCATTAATAGGTTTCTACGAACTACCTGTGCATTAATGTGTTGGTCCTAAACTCAACCACTCTCATAGCCCACTGAAAGATACGTAATTACTAGACCTCAGAAATGAACTTGGTTGATAAGATGGTAAACAAGTAATTGCCTCGACAATCAAGAACCGTATGAGTAGTAAAATGCATGTAGTGTCCGAACCTCATTTAGGCCTATGTAAAGCGGTCATTGACGCGATTTTGTTAACGCAAGATTTCTTCGTTTTAAAATCGAGTGACAATTGAAATAAGCATCTATAATTGAAGTATGTTTTCGATCACGCAGTTTCCATTAGCCTAATTTGGCTTTCCTGTGAGAGCGGTTGAGTTTAGGGCCAACACATTAGTGCACAGGTAGTTCTCAGAAACCTATTAATGAAACACGTGGTGGTTACTTTTTTTCATGCGCTTTTGTTTACGTTATGGGCGGAGTAGTAAGACGGTATTGACTGAAACGCAGATTTTCTTCTTCTGTGTTCATTTCATTTTATTTTCTCTTTTTAATGGTTTTTCATAATTTTCTTCTTCTATGTTCCTTTTATGTCCGTCCCTGTACTCTTTGGTTTCGATCGGATCTGCGTGTGGTAGCTCCGTTGGGCAGTGGGCTTTAATCCAGAGCTCTTATATGCGTATGCGACTGTATCATTCCCAACCTCTTTTATAGTTTCTCTCATTTTAATTCTGTATGTGTTATCCTATCGCATTTTTCTCGCCGCCCTCTTATCACCTACTGTTTGTCCTCTTTCTTGTCCTATCCCAGCACGTCTTCGAATTCATTTCCTGGCCTCCCATTTGTTCTCTTCTAGTATTTCAGCCAATATCGTCTTACTACTCGCTAATCTAACTATACAGGGTGTCCAAAAAAGCTGGTAACATGGCAGATATCTCGGAAACTAAGCATTGTACGAAAAAATGTCCAAAATCAAAATTGAATTATTTCGCGGGGGAAATTCCTTAGTCAAAAAATTACCCCCCCCCCCCCCCCCCTTGGTGGGGGGGGGGGGGGGGGGGTAACTTTGAAATCTTAAATAGGAACCACTACTTTTAATGGTATATTCAGATTGTACACAATATTCGAGAAATTTTTTATTCTTGGTGTTTTTTCAATTGATCCAACCGTTAAGAGATAGAGGCCCTAAAAGTATGGAACTTTAAAGTTTTGAACCCAATTTTATCGATGAAGGCAAAGAGATAGAGAGTGGGTGTTACAGACATTCCTATTCTACTTTTGAATGGTCTTTAAGAATCCGAAGTCAGAATTTCAAAAATCCAATATTTTTCAATAAACACTCACAGACTCTGCCTCCATAGGACTGCTACCCCCAAGACTTTGCTTGTGCACTAAAAAATTTTGATTTATCGTCCTTAAGTACTCCTTTCATAACTTCAGGATAATTCTCTAATATTCTCTTTGCTTTAAAAGCAATGCTTTTAGAGAATTATCCCTTTTGCTCTGATGAAGGATAGTCTCTATCTGAAACGTCAGCTTTTTATTTTGATTTATTTATTTTATTTTTTAATTAATAACTATTATTTATCAATATGATTAAGAATAAATGGTAATCGCTAAAAAATAAATATTAAAAAAAATGAGATTTGCGATCTTCTAGATATGCAGGATATCCAAAAAGTCTTGCAACATGACAGATATCTCAAAGCTGCCAGGTAGGCGAGATCTGATGTGTGGTTTATAGGTAATATGGGGATGGGGAATTCATTGCCGCACTCAAATTTGACTTTGACCCCCAAGTTTAAGGTCATCCATTTGCTAACTCGAAATGTATTAAAGATAGAGAAAAATTTCCTATTGCTACCCTGTAGAGCAACACCACATTAGTCTAAAAACAATTTTTAATCACACTCTTCCCCTTGAAAGATTTTGAGAAAATGGGCGAGAAAGAGTCACTCAAGAGTGTGCTTCCCCTTCCCCTTTCCAACGGTGTGCATCACTGCAATTCAAATGTCTTAGAAACCTCAGCCAACCTGGCCAGCTGAACCTGATCTTGAGTGATTAAAATTAAAATTTAACATGTGTTGGATAGAAATTTCAGATAAAAATCTATTTCCATTCTAAGAATCCTTCTCGGATTTTAACCCGAAATTAAAACTGCAATCTAATGCATCATCGAAGATTAATAACAGAGGTCATAATCTAAAGCCGACAGCAATTTAGATAATTATAATAAACAGTTGGTTGGTTTGATTATCCGCACCTTGTGATAATTATAACAAATATCTCGTATCTATTCCTATAAGTTGTATAGGTGTGCGTAATTGATTGTATATCGCATGGACGAGATAGTATTAGCAGCTGCACATCAAGATAGAAATTCGAAAACTTTTATCACTCTTTTAAACTCATATGCTCATCATTTATAGTTTCATTTAAGATTTTTTCAAATAGAAAAGCATTATTTGTATATAGAGCAAAAGAAAGTAAAAAGTTGGTTGGTTTGATTTAACCACTCAGCTGCGTAAATAATAATTGATGGTCATGCCTGATCATTTATTTCCTTCTTCAGTGTTCTTTTGCTGTTGAAATAGTTAACACATTTTAACTTTTCGTGTCATCGGAGGATGTGAACCCGCGATTTCAATCACCAAAATGCCGTCATTAATATTTCTTTTCACCTTTTCTCTAATACTTCGTCTAACATGTTCTTTATCAATATTTTCCATTTTTTTCACTAATTGTATTTATGACTATCGATTATCTGGAACTATTGTGATTAATTCGCTATTTTCTAAAATTTTGGAAATGATTCTTTAACACAGAAATTATTTTTTAAAAGCTCTCGGATAGTATTTAGTAACAAAGTGAATGAAAAGGTAGTAGTGCTTCTTCGTTCCAGCAGTGTACTTTATACGGTAACCATTAAATTAAACCCGAATGTATTAGTGGTTTAATGGTTTTCGTTAAAGCACTATATAAAGAAAGTAAGCATCCATTTGATTCCTATTCCATATGATGGTTGCTTGCTTCTTTTTTTGCAGCAAATTCAAACTTCAGAGGCACAATCCCCTCTAACTTTTGTCAAAAAGGAAGTGTTAAATTTACTGCAAAACACGAAGCAATCATTATATAAAATAGAACGAAGATTTTTCATACTTTCTTTAATGTTTTTAATACACTGCCAATGATATTTATGGAAAATCGCCCAACACAGTCCTCAAAAGCATTTATTTCTTGTAAACGAAACACAGCGTCAAATATCCAGGCAACCGTGCGTTATAGACATTCAAAGAAAATGGTCATTAATTTTAAAAAATGGAAAAGTTTTGCTTTGACGGTTTCAAAATTGGCTATACACCTGATCTTTTTTTTTTTTTTCTACCAGAATTATCGGTTGCAAATGCGCACAATCGCCATATTAAACAAATAGTGATCCTCATTCCTGTAGCTAAGTGTGATGCATTTAGAGCACATTCATTACTTTTTCACACACCTAGACAACATATTCATTTAAAGCACGCAAGCATTTTAAATTAAAATTAATTTATTCTCATTCCTGAGTGATACTTGAGAACATTATCTATTACGAAGAGAAACCGCTAAGTGGCAAAAGCAAACAAGGCAATAAAGTATCCAGGTGGTCATTTGATGAAGTAATTGAAACAATGCCGGAATTTTTGTGTATATTTATAGAAGGAAAATTATAGAAATAAATAGCAAATTATTTTATTAGTTTATTAAGGAATAAATTAGCCAGGTGAAATAATATAATTCGAACTTTATGATTAGGAATTTAAAATTTACAAAATAATAGGATTTTTATTAAAGGATATTAAATTTGTTATTAAATACTACGTGAATATTTTTTCCTATTTTTACGAGCTGTATCCTCTATATATCGCTGAAATTGAGCAGTATGTGATTTAAGTTCTGCTCTTGTTGTAAAGTAAATTTTATTGGTCCTCGAAATGAACTTCAACCCTCAAATTAATATATTTATTAAACAGGTGAACGTTTTTTAGAGGTTTCGCTTAATTCGATATGAAACATTTTTAGGGGAATTTTCAGTTTCGCTTAGTTCGAAATGAATTTCTTATAACTGCTTGGAATAGAAGTAAATGACTAATCTATCTTAAGTACTGAATAGACTGGTACTGAAGTAATCAACTAAGAGAATAATAAGTTGGAGATTCAACCTTATCCCGTTTCATTAAAAGAAAGAAAGAAAGAAAAAAACCCTTTTGGGTAGATGACGTTATATATTGTAGCTTGTCTCATGTCACAGATCAGTAGATGACAAATAGCGATGACGAATAATTGGCCCAAGTCCTTATTTACTCATAGCTGTCCGTCAGAACGAGCTCTGCCCATATACGTTTTCTGGGAAGTGCTTGAAATTCCACGCTGTGCAAATTGGATGAATCAATGGGAGGTAGGGGATGGAAGGTGAAGAACTACTATTTTCGTCGGCCGACTCAGTCACACCCAGGAAGAGTCGTTGTTCTTGGTGACATTTAAACCGTTGGCCGAATCTTGGAATCGACGAGTGGTAGCCGTACTTTGCTAAAGAATACCTTTCGAAAAATTATTTGGTCGGGATACACCTGTCACCCCTTTAGCTCCAGATTCATTTTCGATATGTGGTTATTAGTTGAGAATTTGTCGGAAACATGATCATAGTGGAAACTTTCGAAACCCAAAGTTCACATATTACTTAAAGATCGGGTGGCGCAATAGATATTCCCACATTCAAATAGAATGCACACAAAATAAAAATAGGTTTGCACACAATACAGATTAGGCAATGCAGATTTATCAAACATAGAATCTTTGATTTGTTAACAAAAAAAAAAAAATTGCCCATGAGACGAAAACAGTTTTATCGCAGAAATATAATCCATTTAGTGCTTTGATAAATAAAGTTCTATATTTAATTTGGAAATGATTATATTAAATCTTATTTTTAAAATCAGCCACTTGAGATAATCGTTTTCACACATAAGCAGACACTTATGACCTACATATAATGAGATTTCAGTAAGAATTTAAATATTAATTCTAAATTAATTAACAGTGACTAGAAATTAAATTATTTCCTTTAAATGATTGGAATATTTCCTAAATATGAAATGCTAAAAATGCGTATTTTACATTTTCAGAAATTAATATGTCATTTTATTGTATTTAAACGTTTTTTTACATTTATTTTCTTTATTAAAACTCTTTGTACAAATAAAATCCGAACACAGTACTACTCAATTTGTGTTTAAAAAAGTTAACATAATATATTAACGCAATTTACGTATGCTTCTATAGCCCTGACTGAATCGCCACCAAGTTAATTTATGCATCAAGATTTGTTAATGTAGTTTGTTCATTATTTCTATAAATATATATATATGTGTAATTCATAACATACATATACAGGCTATTTCACCAGAATGGAGGGAGATGAAGGTGGCCTGCAGCAGCCAGCAGTTTCCACAGTCGGGGAGGGGGGGGGGTGAACGTCAAAACTGTCATGTTTTTGATAAAATTACCCAATCATGATTTGATGTCGAGCCGGCCCCTGCAATCGAGCGGGTAGCTTCCTGTTATACTGCTCTGTAGTTATCTGCAACACCCTGCACAGTAGGCCCCTATTTTACGTCCGTAATCCGTTCCGGAACGGCGGACGTAAAACGAAACCCGATTTCTCATAGGGCCCCATTATAAAAAATTTAATCCGCTCCTGACAGAAAAAAAAGTGACTCCCCAAATTATTCCCACAATAAAAACAAAAGGTAGAAAACATGCACTCACCAATAGTGTATATTATGTTACCGAATTTTTTTTTTTTTTTTTTTTTTTTTTTTACTGATTTTACCATTTCACAGGAGAACGCGATATTACGCATCTATGACTTGAACTTTTGCGCGCGGGTGGACGGCGGGTGCGGACGTAAAACGAATCCACGAACGTAAATCGAGGCGGACTTAGAATGGGGGCTTACTGTACTTTTATGTGAGGGTTTTTTTTTATGTGTATTCCATTTCTAAAAAAACGGACACCATTTTCGAATATGGAAATCATGTTTGAAATGTGCAATGGAAATCCCTATATAATTTTCAGATTGTGCAAAATATTTGAGAAAGGTTTTATTCTTGGTGGATTTTCAATTGATCCAACTGTTTAGGTGACAGACGCATTGAAAGTGTGGAACTTTTAAAGCGATGAAGACAAAGAGAGTGAGGGTAGGTCTAAGAGACATTCATCTTTTACTTTTTGATGGTCTTTAAGAATCCGAAGTCAGGATTACAATGGTAACCAAATTGAACATTATCTGTACCATTTTTGTTTTATCTTAAGCTACGGCCACACAGAGCGCGACGGATGGGACGGACGCTACGCGTCCAAAAAATATGCGCCTTTATTCTCTATGTAAGTGGCCACACACAGCTGCGGACGCTACGGACGCGACGTTCTGGACGTTTTATTTGCGCAAATATTTTCTGGACGTCCAAAACGTCCGACGTGGATGGGCATGCGCAGTAGACCAGCAATGGTGATGTGTTTATCGCCTGCAGCTAAAACTACAGCCATACCGAGCCGATGCGACGGATGCTATGTTCGCTCCGATTTGTTTAAACTCCTTTTGTTTCATTGCTTATTTGAAGATTTACGTAAAGAGAGGATAAATTTAAGTTTACAAGAAATAATGTTTATTACAATTATAATGAATTAATATAATTAATATCTATACTGTAATTATTGTAATTAATTATTAATATGACGATATAACTACGGTATATTATGCAATATTAATTGTTTTGATTTTTGTTCCGGTCTTTTTCCAGTCTCGTTGGTTTGCTGTCTATGTGAAGCCACTGTTTTTTTATTCTTTTGTTTATACTTCTTTTAATGAATTATGCATTTGTATTTATTTAACTATATAATTATATTTCTTCAAAAAATATGTATTCATTTGCTCTAGAAACGCCATAATCGTATAATATTCACACGACTGAAATCACCGAAGCTGCAGGCGATGAGCATATAACCATTGCTTTTCTTCTACGAAATGCCCGTCCACGACGCGTAGCGGCCGTCCCGTCCATTGATTGCGTCCGTCGCGGCTTGTGTGGACGCATCTTAATTTTTTTGCTTTCGGTGATTTCCATCATGTGAATATGCTACGATTATGACGTTTTTGCGCAAATAAATACAAAAGAATAAAAAATAATGGCTTTACATAGATAGCAAACTATCTAGCTTCATTGTTTATTCCTGTATTTTTCAAAATATACTTCAGGAACAAAAATCAAAGCAAGTTATTCCTTTATCTTAATATTTGGCATTGTAAAGCCTCAGTTCATATCGTTCCGAAATACTATGAAAGAAAAAAAACATTTGGCATATTTATAATTGTAATGAACATTGTTTCTTTACGTAAATCTTCAAAAAACCAATGAAATAAACAGACTTGTATACAAATCGGAGCGAAAATAGCATCCGTCGCGTCCGTCGCGTAGCGCTCTGTGTAGCCACCCTATTTCGCCCATCGCGTCCGTCCCGTCCATCGTGTAGCGCTCTGTGTGGCCGAACTTTACACGATTAAAAAGTTATATTATGATTTGACCCCTTAAAGAGGTCAAAGGTTATAGTTGACATGAGCATCCTCACTTTTCTATAAGATTGCATTTAACAGATTGTTGACAATTTTAATAGATTTGTAGATATTTGAGTTGATCACTTTAAACTAAATACCCTTTTTTAAAATGGTTAATCAAAAGTACCTAGCGCTGGGTCAAAATGAACAAAATGTCGAAATCCAACCCTTATACCCCTAATCACCTCGCGAAGTTCGTTAAAACCCCACGAAATTTTGCCATATTTTATCATCGTTCCGAAGAAAATCAATCTTTCCCTATGTCATTGAAAGTTTCCATCGTCAATTTTGCAGAAAATAAAACGCGCCATATTCCTTAACAAAATGCTCTTCGTGCTAAGTAATCCCCAGAAAGCAGTGATTGCACTCGCTGAATGTGAAACGGGTGTTGCAGAATCCTCCATATATGTTCCTGAGAAACGCCTAACTGTACTCGCCGAAGCCGGCCACATTGTCATAAACTTGATCCAGTACAGCGGGCTTGAGGGTTGGACGTCCACGATCACTTGAAGGAGGATGGACAGTTCCAAATTCCCTCAGATTACGATCAAATCGTAGAAAAACATTGATGGCGGCGGTCTGGGAAACTCTGTTGATATTGTCGAGCTGCTACACGAGCATTGCCATTACACGTCACTGTATTCTTCATTTGTGTAAGATATTACACGATTGAAAGAATGAGTTCCCAATACGCGCTGCTACAACTTATTGCCTAAAAAGCGGTACTCAAAAACTTTGCTCCACTACCTCGTATTTAAATACCCCAATAAGCGCGTCTTAATCGGGGATGGGGTTTACAAAGCAGCGGTGGGATGTTTTCTTCTTTTGTCGCTTTCTTACTCCGTCATTCATAACGGACTCGGCCTGCTCATTTCTTGGATGATGATGAAACTTCGCGACGTTTTAACAAACTTCGCGGGGTATTTAAGGGTATAAGTTGAGATTTCGACATTTTGCGTGAGGTACGTTTTGTTCATTTTGACCCACAGAACAGCGCTAAGTACTTGTGAATCACCGTTTTAGAATCACACTGTCTATGAATATCATCATTAAACATACCGACTTCAAAATTGCAATTGAACGTTCTTCCTTAATCAATGCGACGCTGATTGAGCCTAAGTAAATGTTCAAAGTGGCCCCCATTTTCCAGCTTGCACAAACGAACGCGACGGCACATATTCTTGGAAACACGTTGCAGCATGCCCTCCGGAATGGCGCGGATTTCCGAGCGAATGTTTACTTTCAGTTCGTCTAGCGTGTGGATTGTTGGCATACACACGGCCTTTTAAATAGCCCTACAGGAATAATCCGGGGAGGTCAGGTCCGATGAACGAGGTGGTCAAATTTCCTTCGAAATTACTCTATCCTCAAAAACAGTTTGCACTCGCTCCATTGAGGTTCGGGCTGTTTGAGCTGTACTCCGTCCTGTTGATAATAACCTTGTCTGCATTCATTATTATCTAACACAAACTGTTCACATGTGTTGCAATAACGTTCCGCGTTACGAGTGGTGCAACGCATTTCCAAGAATATGTGCCGTCGCGTTCGTTTGTGTACGCGGAGAATGGGGGCCACTTTATGCGTTTACTGAAGGCTCAATCATCGTCGCCTTGATTAAAGAATATCCACTGCAAATTTGACTAGATATGGGTAATGGTTTTCATTCTATATATACAGTGTCTTTCTAAAGGTAGTTACCAAACGTTACACGCAATTTGGGGACACCAAAACAAACAATTTTACCATAGCATGAGGGGTCGGAACCGTACCATTGTCTAAAATACAAATCTGACACGAGTACTTTCAGTGGAAGAATTATTGTACTTTTATGTGAGGCTGTTGTTGTGTATTCCATTTCCCAATAAAACCGGTGCTATTTTCGAATATGGAAATTAAGTTTGAAATGTGCAATGGAATCTGTCAGATTTGTATTTTAGAAAAATCAGGTGAGACATCCTGTATAAATCTATCAACTCTTAGGAACTTAGTGTATGTTACACTTGAGCAGACTGTGTCCAAAAATCCCCTTTGATTCTTTTGTTTTATAGCATTGTTTCCCAAATTTTTTTCAACCCGCGAACCACCGACTTATAAACCAATGACTACTGCCATTATGGAAAGGTTTTCGTGAACCCCTTGAAAGATTTTGTGAACCTCAGTTTGGGAAACCCTGTTTTATGGTGATATAATTCATTTTATTTGATTCAAAAAAAATCTATTAAATTGCAGTACTGATATTTCAGTAAATTGCTCCTTGTATATTTATTTTACAAGGAATAAAAATTCAAAAATTTCATTTGTGTCGGGATAATTCAAGTGCTTTTGTTTACTATACGCAGTTTTACGTTTTTATATTACCTTTTAAAATTTCATGTATGCTTAAAAGTGTGAATCAGACGAATTTTGACAGACAACTTTTATAACTTGATTTTAAAGTTTTTTTTCCCGGTTTATGAAATTTGAGTAGTTTTCGAAATATTATTCATCAGCAACCCTGTGGTTTCCGAATCGTTAAATGGCTCGCGAAGATGGTTTCTGAGCCCGCAGCCAAATATGAATAAAATCGAAGTCATTATCACCTCATCTGCGATTCATTTGGAGAAATGAAAAACCACTTAAGGACGACAGTTCTCATTTTTCTCGCCGAGCACGCCAGTTTGTAACGCTACACTACAGGAGTCATCATCAACCAAACAACAGGAGAAGGTAAGAGGGAGGGAAGGAGTGGTGGACCTCGGGAGATCATTCCTCGGGGCCAGCCAATCGAAACTCTAGACACTTGTTTATTTATTGAGTTTTATTGTTGTAAATGACGTTCAGGTGAATTCTTGTCGACCCGTACCATTCGATGAAGGTGACAAACGTCGAATATTATTTTGAAAAAATTTCCGTTGCGTTCGCCTTCCTTTTGAACCTCATAAAGAACTTGTTCGCCACTTTTCTTTTGATAATTTAACACTTAAACCACATCCATGCTTATTAACAGGTCCGAATCGGGATTCCTTTATCGTTTAGATTGTCATATTAATATTTCATATAACGTAAACACATGCTCTTAATTTTTCCCTATTGTTTTGGAGTTGCGTTATAAAGCTTGTTCATATATGAACGAGCTCAATCATATAGGATTTATTTTTGCCAACATTCTTTTTTGTACGTTTCTAAATATTTAATCAGTAATTCAAAATTCATGATCATGAAATGAATATTGCGACATTTAGAGTGAATTTTCTAGGACTGGTAATGAAACGAATTCCATCCGCCGTGTCGCGTGGGTGTGCTTTTTATTTCTGTAATATTTTCAATGCAGGCGGCACAAGCAAATGTATAATAGAATAACCTCAGGTGGTTCCATGGATGACTGAAACAAAAACCCGAGACCGGAAATGCCCTTTTAGTATCCATAAAAAGAGTCGTGACTTTCGAAAGTTATGAATCGGAGAAATAGATAATGATATAAACCTCTTCCGTGTTATTTGAATAGTTTTCATGTATGCTTTCAATAATTTGCAAATTATTAACATGAATATATTTGTTATTCTTTTATTATTTTTATATAAAATAAGCACGGAAAAAGCAAGCTATAATAGTCTTTTAAATCGCTTATCTATTTTGAATAACTTATAAAGTATCTGACCTCTCGACCCCAATGTAATCTGTGTCGTTATTTGTTTATTTATATATTTATTTTGCTTAATGCAACCGTAATTTATAAATATTTTTAAGAACAAATTTTTAAAGTAACAGAAATGTAGAATTAATGAAGAAAACCAGCATTAAGGCTTTATTAATAGGCAAAAGGTGAAAATAGAATCGGATATGTTGCTGTCGAAATTTAAGTGAAGTTGTTAAACTACTAACTTGGCAGTAGATAATGTTGCTGTTAAGTTAAGACATAGTGAAAATATGTGGAATTAAACATCAGACTAGCTGATAAATTGTTTTAATTTATCGGTGGCGTAATGTTATTAACACATTACAAGAGGATTCCATGTACGCCAATAGTCTCTAAGGATGGAAGAGACTAACGATAAAGAAGAAAACGCGTGAACGAACAAACGAGTGAGAGAATGAATGGAAAACCAAGTCCATTCATCTGGTTACTGTGGTTATGTGTTGAGTACTAAAGGGGAGGAATAAGAAAGTGCAATCAGCCAGCACAGAATTGGATGCATTCAATGCTGGTTGGCTTCCTAGTGACGTTAGATCCGATGTGTAACCACCGTCTTCTTTGTTGTTGATTGAATCTCCGTCTGGTGGCTCAAGGCAATTCTCAGAGAAATTCCTCGTTGCGATGATATTCGAGCATTCATTGCTCCCCTCCCCCTCTCCCATCCTCGGTCGTAGAGTCGTCATCGGCGGCGGCTTTCTCTTCTTCTCCCCCAACCGAGCCCACATTCCTTACGTGCCCTAGGTATTGGCCCAAAGGAATTGGGGAAAATGGAGGGAGGGTGGGTGGCCAGCAGTGAACTCAACCATTGCAGCACGAAGAGAACCCCCACCACCATCACCACTACCACTGTTATTTTCCCAACTCCAATTTCACATAGAATTTCAACACGTTAATGCTTGTTGAGAGCGGCGAAAATTGATAATAAGGTGAATGTGATTTATTACGCGAGTAAATCGACCAATCGACGGCGACGACTGTGACGATCTTATTCCAATTCCAAAGAGAAAAAGATTCACATATTTGATGGACTTTCAAATGAAAATTTTGGAAAGCACTGGAGCAAGCAGCAGTTCTTAAGGAAAATAATAATTTTTAAAGAACTAGGCGTAAAACTGCAGTAAATGCGCGCAGGTAAACTGTCTATTAAATTTTCTCTCTTCTAATGGAAGAGGAAATACATCGCAATAAGAGAAGCTCTTAATTGGCACCCCCCCCCCCATAAATTTTTGCCTTCATTTTGTGAATTTTGTTGTAATACTCTTTTCCCCAAGTCGATAACTAGATTGTTTGTTTTCTCTTGAATATTACTTTTTCACATTCTCTAACAAACACGAACATCCAAGACTATAGCTGGATTCGAACTCGCGATACAACTGCTACGTATACTTGCCCACCAGGCGGGTTATAAATTAAAATATATATGTATTACCATAGGTTACGGAAAAAGCATTGCTTGGAATGTTTGCAGTATTTGAGGAAGTAATGGTTTTTTTTTATCAGTTATTTATTCAGTTTAGATAAAGATGTACTTTAATTAATCTTGTTTACTCCGTCCTACGAACGGCGGGTCGCGAGCTCGATTCCCATGGATATTTATGTTTGTTTTATGATTTGAAATGTTAAAAGTTAAGAGTGTATTTTTTTTTTGTTTGTTTTTTTTTCTTCCCTTGAATAAAGGGTTTGATTAGATACTTCTCCGAGTATGATGACGTCGGGTTATTACTATTGCTATTATTTTATAGATAATATTAACGAAGACGCCTAGGCTTATACGTAATGAAAAGATCGTTTGCAATACCACAAGATGCGTTGAAAAATACGTGCTGTACACAAAAACTTTTCGTCTTTTGCGCATTAATTCTTTTTGATTTCTTTTTTGCCACAAAATAACGCCATCGTTAACATTGGTATGTAATACAGTAATCCCTGGTTATCCGCGAGGGTTCGGTTCCCGAAAACCCTCGCGTATACTGAATTCGCGAATAATGGGACCAAAGCCTTATGAGAAAACTGAGATTATTTTTTATCATGATGGCCTCTTCGTTTTTCTTTATCTTGCGAACCGTAGATTCGTTTACTCCAAACATGCGGCCGACATCAGCATTACTCTTTCCCTCAGTGATCTTGTGCCCTCCCTCCTTTCATCCATTAACAACTTTACAAGAGAACGTAAAAGCAGAGACAGCAAACAACAAGTAGACGAAACTCGTCGATTTTCTTAACTTTTTCAACTTTTCTCTAGGCTAAAATAACCAACCTGTAAGTTCCGATGGGTGCTGAAGCCAAAGGAGACTGGATAACCCTCTTGCTCATTATCCAGCAGGACTTTTTTTTCTGTTTTTAAGCGACAAAATCTTTCTTGCTCGTTTTACACGAAGAGGATTGTCACTGTTTTTCTTTTCGAAGCCATGTTAAGCTATGTCAATGATGCGTGTTTGCAAACAGAAGATTCGTAAAATGCCACTGAAACTGTTTGCTTGCATTGAATAATAAATTTATTAATGTGAACAGAGGGGACTTCCCCAAAAGAGAAAAAGCGAAAATGGGAACGCCGATGGGAACGGATACGCGATTTTCCCATCACGTATGAATTACAGTAATTTGAAATCATAATGAAAGTACAGCAGACTCCCGATAATTTGGGAAGGAAATTGCCCGGATAATCGAATTTGCAGATAATACGCTAAATGAAAAAAATATTTGAAAAAATAACTTAAATATGTGTTTAATTACCAAAATATTAATAAACCAGCCTTAATACCCGGCGTTGCTCGGGTTTTAATTAAAAAGAAACCTGTAAACTGAACAGTGAAAGCGGTAAAAAAAGGGATAAAAAACATTAGATCTCCACCATGAAGTGGGTAAACCTCCAAGAAAAGGTCATGACAAGTAAAGTTTAACAGCAGAATATCGTTTTTTGAAGATAAAACATTTTTACGACTTGTAAAGTGTGCTATCCATGAGGGTTATATCTCCACCATAACCTTCCCAGGGTCAACCTGAATTACTATTGGTGTAGCCATTTTGGAATGGATAGCGAACAGACAGGCAGACGTACATACATACAGAGAATTTTATATGTACATACACTGCTTTGCAATGAAATTACCCCACCAACAAGGAGTTATTCGACCTTATCCATATTTAGTGAGGGAGGGGGGGGGTCGTCTACTTCCGACTAGTAAACGATTAGATGCATGCTCACGGGACATGACCATTTGGGTTGATACAGGATGTCCGGGTGCCTGTACAGGCTCATCAGTTGACACATGTGCGAGACGTTCCATGCATAGGGAGGAAGCAACTGCCTCGTGAACGTACAGTACTGTAATCCGCACAACGGTCTCAATGCCACGACAACGACAACCGTTCACGCAATTAACGGACTTTGAACGAGGTCGGATTATTGGCCTCTCCGAGGCTGGATGGTCAACCAGACGGATTGCTGTCCATGTGTCGCGGGGACGCACGGACGGTAGGCCGATGTTGGAGGCAATGGCGAGAGGAAGGCACACATGCCAGAAGACCAGGCTCTGAGCCCGGAAAAGCACGTCAGCTCGTACCGATAGGCGGATACTGCGAACAGCGCTAGCGGACAGAACCATCACCCTGCGGCAACTGCGCGATAACATTACTATTCCCGGTATTGCTCCAGTGTCAATAGTGACAATAGCACGCCGGTTACACGCCGCGACAATGTCTGCCAGGCGTCCATTGTTGTCTCTTCCTTTGACACCTGAGCACCGCGCGACACAACTGCAATGGTGTCGTGAACGAGTGGAATGGCGCCCAGTGGTCTTCAGCGACGAATCCCGCTTTTGTTTGGGCACTGATGACAGACGCGGACGGGTGTGGCACAGATCTTTGGAACGTGCCAATGAACAATGCATCCGGTATCGCCATCGTGGACCAACACCCTAGATCATGGTCTGGGGTGCCATCGGCTACGATACCAAACGCCTTTAGTCACCATGCAAGGCACCCTGACAGCAGCACGGTACGTCACAGAGATTCTGCAGCCCGTATTACTGCCCTTTCTGCACACCATACCCGGCGCAGTCTTTCAGCAGGATAACGCCAGACCGCACACGGCAAACATTTACGGATATCGCCAATTGAGCATGTGTGGGACATGGATGGGACGTCGTTTACGATCACCCCGCAATCTCCATGAACTGACACAGCAGGTTACCAGGCCTGGGCAGACGTACCCCAAGATGATATTTCGCCACCTGTATGATTCACCTACACCTGCGGCTGGAACAATGCATCGCCGCTAGAGGTGGTGCCACGATCTACTGATGCCGCTTTCCGTTAGGACACCCTGTACAAACGAGTGCACGCCTTGGCTCCATAACGTAATAAAGGTGTGCTCAGATGTATCTCTTGCTCCATATACCTACTTTTGGCTCATTCGGATAACTCCTTGTGGGTGGGGCAATTTCATTGCAAAGCAGTGTACGAGGGCGAGTCAAATGAAAGTGAGCCAACCCGCGCAAAAATGGTTCGGTCCGTTATCTGCGATGCATGTGCATAGCACAGAGGCATCTCTCATTTACGAAAGTGAGACCTATGTGTGAGGATAAAAGTTGCTTAATGCTGTCATATACCGGGTTGAACCAACGCCACCTAGACAGAAGGCCTGCGCACAGAAATGTCATACATTGTTACATCATCATCAAACGGCCAAATTTAGAGTTTACTCTTGGTAGAAATACGATTAACAATAGCCGCTTTTGTGTGATGTAACAATGTATGACGTTTCTGTGCGCAGGCCTTCTGTCTAGGTGGTGTTGGTTGAACACGGTTGCGTGACATAATGGACGCTCCAAAAGATGAACAGCGTGGTGTGATCAGATTTTTGACAGCTGAAGGTGTTTCCCAACAGGAAATTAGTCGCCGTATGGCTGCCATGTACGGCGAACATTGCTTTTCATTGGCCACTGTGAAGCGTTGTAGCAAACGGTTCAAAGAAGGACGTGAAAGTTGCAAAGACGATCTAAGACCGGGCTAGTGTGATTAAGGAAAAACTGGTTAAGTTCAAGTGGGAAACGCTGCACCATCCACCGTACTGCTCCGACCTCTCGCCTTGCGATTTCCACATTTTCGGGCAATTGAAAAAAACAGCTCAAGGGAACCAGATTCGTGTCGGACGATGACGTGAAGGAGTCAGTTACAGACATTTTGAAGCAGCAACCCAAGGAGTTTTATGAGAAGGTAATCACGCGACTCTTTAGTCAGTGGGATAAATGTCTAATGCTCATGGAAACTACTTTTAAATAAAGTACTCCGTTTGTCATATATCCGCATTGGCCCACTTTCATTTGACTAGCCCTCGTAGATACAATATGTACATATATTTGTAAATTGTGCTTCTAACGTGTATGCAAAACGTTATGGATAATGCTCCTTGGAATGTTCGGTTCTAAACTTGCACGCTGTGTTGATGGTTGCTGGACTGCGGGTGAACGCTTCTATATTTTTCCAACACTTTGAGTCGACGTCGATGTTCTTCCCGCGCCCTTCTGGTGCAACACACTTCCTGGTCCTTGAAATTGTTTGAGCCAGAGATTTAATGATCTCTTATCAGGTGGTCTTCCCCATATTTCAAACGGTAACGACGTTGAACTTTAATCGGAGATTTTAATTCCCATAACCATACCACACATTGCTTTTCGGTTGGGAATCGCCATTTTGATTATGATGCCATATCGGGTTGTTCGCTGGGACATGGCCAACTAGATTATAGGAGGCCTGTCCATTCTATATTTTTCCGTATGGGAGGCAAATAGATTTCTTAATTTTGCCACAGTGGCGCTAAAACTAGACCCCCTACTATTGAAATTAATGCATTCTGAATAGCCATTTAAATTTAGCGTAATTATAAGTTCAGAAATTCATACTCTCAAATGTATAATTTTATTTTTACTTAGTAAATTATAATAAAAGAAATTGTTATCAGTCAACAAATGTCAAAATTTGTAACAAAATATAATAATTGGGTAATTTTAAATTTTTGATTTACTAAGAAAAATTTATTCATTCTTTTGAATTTTAATTAAACTTGTCATTTTGTGAAATTTCACGTTTTTGTTTTTTTAATTAATTATTGTTGAAGTTTTAAATCTTTTAAATGTTCAACGTATTATTGTCATTAAAAGAAATCTACTTTAAGTGATAATATAATTAAAATCAAAAAAATCTTAATTCTATTATTAAGTTTAATTTAATTCGATTAACATTACTTTTGACTCCAAATATATTATCAAGAGCACTTCAAGTAGACTTCTGTTATTTTAAAACATTTGATAGTATGAATTTCTGAAAATTTATATTTAATAAAAAATTTAAAGAACAATATTTGAAAAAGTGTGTTATAAAGAAAAAAAAATTTTTATTGACAAAAATGAGAAAAGCTTTGACATTTGATTTTAAAATTTACGCATTCATATGTTTACACTTGAATTTAATAAATTATAATTTCAAAATTTTTCTGGTTATTGGCCTTTAATTGATCTTCATTATCAGTCACCCTTTTTGCATTATTAACCTAAATATTATTCTCAAAAATTTAGTCAAAATTAAATTTTGAAGATCTGATGTGTGTTCTTTTATATCACACCCACATCATAGTCAATTTATTGCCGTGATATTCATTACAGGGGAAAGGAAGCTTAATTTTCATTATTTCTTGAAAGGAAACGTCTTCTATTTGTCCCTTTTTGATTTACATTTTGGAACACATTAGTAAACCAATATCATTAATAAATAACCAAAGTGTACTATTGATTTTTATAAAATACAGTTGATGAAAATATGATCGAATTAATAATAAACTATCTCAATTTAAGGATATAAAAATGTTAAAAATATTTAAAATATAAGCCTATAAATTAGCTTTACATCTTTTACGAGTTGGATGAAACATATTATCCTGGTTAAAACAAAACGAAAACATTTGCGATAGGTTTGGTTAAAACAAACTGAAGCTTTGGCTAGGGACTAGTTTTAGCCCATTGTGGCAAATAAGAGAGTCCTATTTGCCTCCATCTCTTATCACCGGATGGAGAGGCCTTCTATAATCTAGTTGGCCATGACTGGGATCAGTCACATTAATGAAAGCGGCCAAAAACTTTGAGAGTTTCCGTTTTCATTGTTGCAAACGCGTAGCGATAGCTTTTCTATAAAATGAATTAAATTGAAGAGCGCATGCTCAAGTTGGTTTCAATTTTTATACTGTTGAAAAAGAAGCTGGAACTATTCTAAAACATCAGCTTGGTTGTTTGTATTTGAAAACTCCACTAATGGAAAACTGCATAACAATTTTTAGTAACACAAAAAAAAACAAAAAAAAAACTACACGCATACTGATTTTTTTTATTTATTTATTACATTTTTTTATTGTTTATCACATTTTATTGTCATCGAATTAGTTAAAGCGCTGGACTACTAATCCAGAGCCTTACGAATTATAGTAATCTACGGTTTAGGAGTCAGTTACGAAATAATCGAAATAGCAGCATCAAGGAATTATATTTCCAAAATGAATCGGAACATATTACAACTACAGCAAGTTACTTTTGAATAGCATTCAAGTAGTAATTTCATGATTTTTTACAAAACAAATATCACGAGAGAAAGGGTTTCTTTCTTATGGTGAATTGGAGCGACACGATAAAACGGTAAAAGAACGCATGCGCATTTCGATTATTTCATTTTTACCGGGATTATTTGCATAACGTTATGAACGATTTTTATGATACGAAAATTTATGCCCACCGTGTATTAGGTACTCTTTCTGTTCTAGTTTTGTATAAAATTGTTAAGCAAATAACCTTGTGATAATTGTGGAATTTTATGAATACAGTATGTCCTTATTCTAATTTTGCTCAATGGAGATGTATAATCTCCCGCTATGTTATCTCCCGAACATGTTATCTCCCGCACCATTGATTGTCATGGAATGATCATCTTTAGAAACTTTTAAATTTTCATCAAAGCTTATTCTCTAATAGCGATCACTGATTTTCTGTGTACTCAAAATGTTAACGAAGCATTAGAATATGTTTTAAAATATTTAAATAATAAATGCATCAATAAAAATTAAAAACTGTCAGATTAACCTGCAGTTTTATTTGCAATCTTAAGTCTACTTCTTTCTTAAGATGTTGCAATTGCATCGCCGTCACGTTAATTTGCCAACGTTTATCACATTCCGAGTGAAATTGCCAGCGTTTATTTTACAACGTTACCTTTCTTCCCGACAATGAGGAATATAAAATATGACGTTGAAGAAACCCGGATGTGCATTTTTCTTTCTCCTATCCTTTAAACATTTTTTCTTTGCACTTTATTTTTTTTTCTCACTCTCAATAAAAGAATATTTCAATCTCATTCTCTCTCTGCTCTCTTTTTTTTTTATTATTATTGTTTGTAAATGGTCTCAGGCTATAGGAGATGAATGGGAGGGAAATCGAATGAAAGATTGACATGAGTGAAGAGACAGAAACTTTCATTTCTTAGGGCCTTAGAGGTTGTTTTTGTGGATCACCTGGGGATCGTAAAAGCCGCCCACGAGATGCTTCCTTCCTTTGTTATTAAACGAAGACATCCGACTCTTTTCACCAAACGGAAACATCGTTTACTGGGCCGTGTTGCCTCCTTTATTAAAAAGTATATAAAAATCTTCTTTGGACACAGTACCTCTGCCATCGGTCACGCACCAAGCGTTAGGTTGGCCCGGCCGGCCAAAAAAGCGATCTTCTTTCTTCTTCTTCTTTTTTTTTATATATATTTTATTACGAACGACGAGGAATGTGGAAATGGCTTCGTCGGAGTCGGCACCTTCCATTTTAGCTTGACAAAAGGTCAATCATCGTTGACCGAAGAATTGAGGAGGCAGGGAAAGCGAGAGAGAGAAAGAGAGAGCGCTCCACTTCCTTACAATGACCGCAACCTCACGGGGAAGACGATCCCATCGGAAAAATCGGGACGGCAATCGAAGTGAAACGCCACGGACACTTCCGCCTCCTACTCGAATGGTGGATGTCCTTCCTTTCCGCTGATTGTAACATTATTCACCTACTGCCCTCGTTTTCTTCCACCCGCAGCAACTATAGGGGGCGTTACAGCATCAATGTTAATTTGGTTCGTCATTGTTCAAAGATACATATAGATTTTAAGTTCCATCCCAGTTTACTTCAAAAATGATCGAAACCCTCATTCTCAAATTTATTCTCTGCCTGCGGCTTATATACGAATTTTCTGAAACATTTTTAAAGCTCTACAGGATATCTATTTCTGCCTTTGTTACTTACAGATTCATAAGGACTAAATGAGCTACATTATCCGCAATCTTAAAGCTGTATCCGAATTTCAAAAATGTGTGTTTTGGAAAGTAATCCAGATAAACGGATTGTGTTTCCCTTTACTGTGCTCACATTCATCTCATCATTTTCAAGTAAAGTTAAAAAAAAGCGAATTTTTCATTGAAAAATTTTATTCGTTTGCACATGATTAGCATTCTCGATAGCTTTTCACATTTCCAAACTGTTTTTTTTTTAAATTGTATAAATATTTGCAATTTTAGAAACAGTCAGCCATTTCATTTGAACGCTTTTAATTGTAGAATATGTCTGTACATTATTACTTAATCCGTTTGTTCATGCTGAATGCCATTTCAATATTACACCCCCAGCTGTGATTAAAATCAGATTTCATGATGCATAGTATTAGTGTTTAAAATCTTTAGTGAAAGACTGTCTACCTTTAAATTTTTTGATTTTTTTAAGTATATATATATAAGTATGAATTTGAATTTCAGCTAAATTTCGAAGATGAATACAGGGATATTAATAGCTCTTTAACTTTTTGACGGTTTTAATCAGAGTAGAGCTTCAAATTCCTTTTCTTCGCTGACTGCATTTATGATAAGAGAACTTAATTTCACTAATTCATTTATCCACTAACCAATTAAAGCGTGCTCATAAAAGGTGTGGGTCATTTTCAAAAACATCCGTTATTATCCCTTTAGAAAAAGAATACCAACACCGCTCTTATTCCATTCTTTGAACTGACTTGTGAGTTTTACAGATTTGTTTAATTTTATAATAGTTTCTTGTATAAAATTAACAATCAATTGTTTAATTAATTAGGAACAATTCATTACCATCGGTGTTATTCGTAATAGTGTATTTATATAAAAGTATTTTTTAATCTTTTCTGTTGAAATTAAGCGTGCGAAATTTTGAACGGACCGAAAGTAAACTGCTTTTCCTTGTGAAATCCCTATTTCAAATCTAAATGCTGTTAAAATACGGAATTAGCAGCGTAAGTAAGCTGTTTAGAAATTACAGTAACGAACTATCGAAATGCGTTGTTTCATTAGTGATTTTATACATCTGAACCATTATATAGAGTTTGCTACAGAACTTACTGCCTCGAAAAGATATGGAAACAAGTATATTTAGCTATTTTTTTAAAACTTCTAAGAAGATTGTTTGACTGGTTTTAATAATCTTATTAAAATGGGCCTATACTTTCCCTGCAATGGAAGATCACCGGTAATGTTTTCTACTGGGAAAAACCTCCTAAATGGAGAAAATATAAATGCTAAACTTCCCGTAAGAAATGTCTGGTAGCATATAGTGCCTGCAATTTTCACTACTACTAACAGCTGATCCTTTTATGGTTAAGGGAATTTTGAAGGGGAAGAGGGAAAGAAGGAAAGATGGAGTTGAATGGCTTATGGCCTTTCCCATTCATAATGCAAGGCAGGGGGCTCTGAGCCGATGGTGGAGGCGTTGGTAGGTGGCCCATATTCGTTCGCGCTCCCACATTAATTTTCTCCTTCAATCTCATAAAGCGTCGTCGGGAGAAATGCTCTTTCCAACCCCCGGAGGGTTTTTAGCTTTGTAGGAGGCGCTTTTTAAATTTGGACCCGGGGTTTGAATGTCTGGCTAAAGTGGGTGGGTTTGCAGCTGGAATGTGAGGATCGAATCCCCGTCGAGGTAACGACCATCCTAATATCTCACATCACTGGTTCATCGCATTGGCGACAACTACGACAAGAACCGTACATGTTTATTGGACCAAATATTATTAAAATATAAATTGGAAACGTACGGCTTATGGGTCGATTGTAGTAATTACATGTAATCAGTATGTATACTAAATTAATTCTAGACCATTCTACTAGAGATCACTGATCGCGAACTGTCGTTGTTTAAATATATTAGCACATAGACTAGTGTTAAATTTTAAAAAAAATATGCTTTTTTATAATTTACCACTTCCTCGCAGTATTTTAATAAATATGATAAATACGATTAAGATTTAGGATTAATTCCAAACATTATTATTGAATTAAATTAATTATCTATTTTCTTATATTTAAATGAAAGGTATGGCTAGCTACTAATGGAGATAAATTTCTTACATGAAGTTTACACAGCAACATTACAAGAATATCAAATGGAACTTGGTAGGGAACCAAATTAATTTGGACGTTTTTGAAAGAAACTATTCTTTTTTATACTTACAGGGGAAATTTAAGCACACTAATTTTCAACGATGATTTTTTTTTTTTTAGTCCGTTTGATAAATAATTGATTAAAACTCGATTCTAATAAAAATGTATTGATTGATATATGCTTTTATATGTTAAATTATTCAAGAAGAAAACCAATCTTAATTTCGAAAACCCTTCACTCGTACCTTTTTATATAAAGGTAAAATGGTATCTTATGAATTGCTAAGCCTCGATATACGACTTCTGAATAGGCACGTACGTATGTGCACCTGGATCGTCTAAAAACCGCAGAGCTCCATAACAAAAAACCGGATATCCGGAGAGGTGGGCTTGGGCCAACTGACAGTGGATACTAGAAAGGAAACAAATATCAAGGGTTTTCGATTTGCAAGTGTGACTTGAAAGATTCGAACCCGTCACTATATTAGTTTATTGATAATCATGAAAGGTGAAAAGATACGTATAAAGTTTGAAATAAATTTAAGTTTCTTGAGCTTAATGAAAATTATAAGCAATATGTAATAAATTCTCATTTACTTATGATTAAATGAAGTTGCTATTAAATCTAACCCTTAATTGTAAAGCAGAGGTCTAGCTACACTATTGCATTGCGACCAGCACTATAAAAATTATCATTTCCGCGACCATTACTCAGATTGTAAGTTAAATATGCATTATAGGGTGTAGGTTGTAAGGTATCACTAAGGTTTAAAATATTCCATTGATATTCCACCACTCTTTTAATGTAAAATGTTATTTTTCTCTAAGAAATTAACCAACACTCAGCAATTTCTAGCTAGAATCCTGGTAAAGAGAAAGTAGGAATCGGAGAAAATCCCAAATTTTTCTGGTCTTTAGTTTCTATCAAAATCATTGAGGAGTTGTTTTCAAATCTGAATAAGTTTTTGAGAGTTAATAACTCCTGCAATTTTTAAATTAACATATAATTTTGCATATTATTAAGTAGCGGAAGTATGGAGTTAATTTTTGGCTTTACAATGTCTGTCCGTCCCCTTCATATTTTATACATTTTTTAACGTAGAAAGTTGAAATTCGGAATATACACTACAGTTTGTGAAAATTGCAACACCTAGAAAGAATGTCCCACTCGGAGAATGTGTAAAACAGCGTGTCAGTGACAAGTGGTTAAGATTTCAGAGACGTGGCGTACCGTAAGCCCAACAGCAGAAAGGTCAGTGTTACGCCATTTTCAACCTTCAAACGAAGTGTTACGCCATTTTCAGCCATCAAAAGCAAATGCCAGTATGCCTCGTCGATGTCAAAGGCACAATATCATGTGAGTACGTTCGAATCGGGTAGAATGAACGGTCTCCGGGAAATGAGTTTGTTATACCGTGACATTTCGGCTCATACAGGACATGCTGCTACGACAGTGATGCGTGTGTGGAACAGTGATGTGTTAAAAGAACTAGATCGGCGACTCCCCACCTCTCCTATGCTAGCGGCTGTCCCAAATTGAAGGTTGAATCTTCCCCTATTCAAAATGGCGGAAAGTGCCTCTCGGCCTATTGCATATGGTAGATTTCAAACATATTTAATCGAATAAAATTGTAATCGACATAATGAAATGAAATGTTTAATAAAAATTTCACAAATGAATTAAAAATTTCTTAATACACCAAATAATTTTTAAATTAATACAATTTTTATGTATAGCCTAATAACATTTTTAACATATAGCCTGATAATAATTTAGGAATAATTTAGACATAATTGTTGAAGTTTTTAAAATTTATAAAATTATCAATTATATGTACTGTATAAAGGATTGAAAGATTGAAAGAGTTTTTTTTATTCAGTCGGTTTCCACTGTTGCCTGTTATAATTTTCACCGATGCTTAAACTTAATCTTTTTAGTCAGCAGATGCCTTTAAACTGTACTTCTTTGCATATATGCTTCTGAAGAGTGGGATACATGTTGTTTTTTTTACCCGCTCGATTCGTACAGTTTTATGCCACGCAAGAATTTACCATATCTCAGCGGAAAGCCAATAAATTATAATACATTATAATATATATCAATTTCGAGTCGAGCCAATTCGTCTTACTGTGGCAGGCAACGTCCGTGCGTGAATCGTTTATCGTTTCTTCCCCTAAACAAAATGGCTTCTAATTTGGAAGGAAACGGAAGTACAAGACGCCGATCTAGTTCTTCTAACACATCACTGGTGTGGAACCAGTGGATAGAAGAGGATTCTTCGCAACAACGACTGGGTACTGGACCATGCAATGGGACCATAGCACGGGTTGACCTGTATCTTGTTCGCATGGCCGTAACGGACCATAGAGCTTTGTCCAGTGTTGGCTTGACGCTGGAGCACTGCAACGCGTGTGAATCTGTCTGGGTCGACAGTTCGACGCCGTCTCCTGCGAGTTGGACTGGTAGCATTCATGCAAGTGACCATTGACCAGAGATCACAAACGGCTGGCGTGCTGAGTGGCAAAATGTAGTGTTTTCGGACGAGTCCTGGTTCAGCACGGGATGACCGCCATCTTGTCGCATACGTGACAGACGCTACCGTGGTGAACGCAATCTGGCAGCCTGCATTGTTGAGCGGCGATGGTTTGGGGCACCATTGGATGCAACATGCGATTTCGACTTCTACGTATTCAGGGCAATATGAAGAGCAACTGCTTCATATAGAGCCCGAGGTACTGCCCCTCCTTCAGGGAACTCCACATGCCATATTTCAGCAGGGCAATGCTCGGTCACAATGTGCAAGCTTTCTACAAAGAAGGACAGATACCACTGCTTTCCTGGTTTGCACGTTCGCCTGTCATGTCGCCCATCGAATGGTCTGGAATATGCTTGGTCCGTAACTTGTTCATCACGATCCTCCAGCAACTACTATTTGTGGACTCGCATACATACTGCGTGGAGGAAGATTCTCCAGGTCCTCTGATTCCATGCCACGACGTTTAGAGGCTCTGATTGCAGCACGTGGAGGCTTCACACAATACTAAATTCTCATAGTCAGAGATCATGTATAGTTCTGTAATCATAATCATTTGTGTATTGTCATGTTACTAATCTGTGGTATAAAGTTCATTTCAATCATCTATATCCAGCTTGGTGTTGCAATTTTCACAAATGGTTGTGTAGCTTACCATGGGTATGTCCTACTTCGCTATTTAGTTTGGGTTTGATTGGTCCACTGGAGTTGGAGTTACGAGGTTCAGAGATGGAGGAGACCATCTGATCTATTTGACTTTTATAGATATATGAAGGAGTAAAATTCGGTATGCAGATTCCCCTGTAGGCAAGATCTTACAAGCAGTTACCTGATCTTTAGAATTAATAATGTTTTCAAATGGCAAAATCAGCATGTGATTTGTCATTCAAAAGAAAATGATGAGCAACGAAAGATGAAGCTCTTTTACATTTTCTAAATATTACATTCGACAAAATCAGTTTTTTGATTTTAAAAAATAGAGCTTAAAAAGTGCGGATAAAAGGGGAAAAATAGATGAACTACTTGGAGGGATCAATTTCTTATTGAAAAATAGTTTGTAAATTTTGGCAAATATTGATTTAAAGCCATGAGGATTTCAAACTAGGACTTACTTACTGAATAAAGACCTAGTTCTTAGAATGGATATTTCCATGCTTACCTATTAAAATACGAGAAATTTATATTTACTTTCTGAGAAATTGAAAAATTTATATTTTTTTGAGACTTTTAAATTGATAGGATTATTTTATGGATAAAATCAATATACTAAACAGTTGAGTCATATAATTGTGAGTACCTGTTAATATCCGGAATAACCACTATGTGGAGCCGGACAGCGGTAAGATGGGCTGAGAGAGACTCATTGAGGTGCTGGAAAGTGTTCACAGAAATATTGGATTTGCTGACTGCAGTTCACTTGACAGCTGTTGGAGGGTGCGAGGTGGAGTATCTATGGAGCGAATAACCCGATCGCGGGGTCCCAGAGATGCTCTTTTGGGTTTACGTCTGGGGAATTTGGGGGCCATGGAAGTACAGTAAATTCTTCCTCGTGCTCTTCTAACCATTCACGTATAATTCCGGTTGTATGAGATGTTTCATTGTCGTGCTAGAAGATGCTATCATTTCCAGGAAAAATAATGTCCATGAATGATGTATATAGTCAGCAAGGATCGATACGTACTTAAATCGATTCATATTGCCATTCACAATGATGGAATGCTACTGAAACTTTTCCCAGACCATAACGCTGCCTCCACCAGCTTGTTGCCATCCACAAATGGTTGAAGTGGTTTGTTTTCTAACGTTTCTCGCCGTATGCACCAACGGTCCATCCGTCCGATGGAGCAAAAGAAAGCGATTCATCTGAGAAGGCAACCTTTTGCCAATCAGTGGATGTCCAGTGTCAGAACTGCCGTGCGGATTCCAGACCCTTCCGCCGTTAGCATAGGTGCCCTCACCATCCGTCTGCGCTGAATTGTCTTTCTGAATACACTTGCGGTAGCCCCCGGTTTATTTGGCCTTAAGGTGCTCCACTTTAGCTAGTCTTTTCGCCCGAACCCACGGCCGCAGCCGCCGTTCACCTCTTTCATCTATGGGTCGTGGAGCACCACAATTCTCACGTCGCTTATTTTTTAAAGTGCAATTTTGTCATGCGAGATAAACTTTTACCACAGCAGCACGCGTACAGTTCACAAACCGCCGTTTCCGAAATGCTGCCACTCTTGACCAGAAATCCAATAGCCATTCCTTTTTGTACAATTAGTACAAATTGAATACGTACTAATCGTTCCGTTTCAGTATTGTATCAATTGAAATGTTTTTGAATACCTACAACACACTGTAATTTTTTAGTGCCTTTTGCGATTGGTTATTTAGCACTGACATTACAAATAGGAGATAGTCACATTAATGTGCCTCGATAGTTACAGCTTCCAAGATTGCCGAAATTACAGAAATCAAATTTTCTTTTATTTTTTATCCAAAATATAATTAAAATATTTTTAACACCTTAAATAGGCTTATTAAATTGTATCCGACTATTCTCTGCTCCAGGATGCACCTCATGTATTTTCAGTGGTTGCTGTTACCGGATTTAGAAGAGATTCAAAAATTTATTTATTACATTTATTCAATACATTTATTCAATACATTCTCCACCCTTTACAGAAACCTCCCATCTAAACTCTTGATAGTTTATGATGAAAGAGACTTCTTTCCACCATCGTTTTAAAAAAGTTCTCTTTTTAAAACGTTTGTTGCATGTTTCTCCTAATTTAACCGCCTGTTGAAAATGCCGATGTCTGAGTTTGCAATTATCCACGCATAAATTATTCAATAACAAATATTGCCGGTTTAATTTTTAATTCTAGATGAAAATTAAAAGAGGCAATCTACAGCTTGGAATCGTTATTCACAGGGAGTTTTGGATTAAAGCTTTAACACTTTCAAAGCCACTGAGCTACTGTATTTAAATTGGAACGTTGTGTATCCAGTTAATTGAAGGAATATTATTTTCCACACAACAATAATAATTTTTAAAATAAAAGTTCCAAAAGGCATAGACTGAAACTCCTATTTTTCCATTTCATCGGTGCCTGCGAGTTTCAGCTTAGGCCTTTTGAAACATTTATTTTAAAATTTATTATTGTTTTTGGAAAATAATATTCCTTCAATGAACTACCGTAAAATTTTACATCTGGATCTGAGATGATCACCATTAGTAAACCATAAAAATTTTTGTGAACTGTTTGAATTTTAATTAAACCATTTTCAGATTAGATGGCTTTATACTCTGAAAGCTTCAATAAATTTCGTATTATCTCGATGGGTATTGTATTCATATTCACAAGAATTGTACAAAAGAAAAACCCGTAAAGAGAACCTTTATCTTGCAGAGATATCTAGAGCAAGAACTTCCAAACGGTAAAACCAAATTGTTTGTGCTTGGTCACTTGTTAACTGAAAGGAAGTCAACAGAAAAATGTTTTGTTTGTTGTCCGTTTGTTTGCATATTTACTCTTAGACGGTTACACGGCAGCAGTAAATTTGATAGAACAACTTCCTGTTATTAAAATATAGTGAGACGAGAGTTGCATGGTTATTCAACTCTTTGATCAAGAAAACATTTTTCCTAATAGAAAGTTTCACGTGCTGATGAACATAAAGAAATAAATGGTGTTTAATTATTGGGGGAAAAAAACATCTCTATCCAATTCAGTTTAAAGTAAAACCGCCGGAAGAAAATAATTTCAAAATTGCGCCATTTGCATGAAGGGCTTTAAAAAGTTACTTCAAATTAAAGAGACTTAAAAGAGAAGAAACATGCATTTTTTCCCCTTTTCCATTATAATTTTTCAATGTTTAGCACAGAAGAACTTCTTTAATGGAGATGTTTTCTTTAAACAAGAATGGTAAAGAATTTCTTTAGAAACCACCCAACCACCCAAGAAACTGGCTTCTTCGTCGACATTTTCCGCAACGAGTAATACAGGAATGTAGGTGCGGCTTGCGCATTGTCATTAGAGAGCGTAAATATTATGACGAGGTGGGGGGGGGGGGGGGGGGTAAGCTGGGAAAAAAATGTTAGAAAAGGTAACTCGTTGCGGCCCAATCGATGCTTATCTATAGAAGGAAGAAGAAAGAAGCGGCCTTCCCAAAAGTTCTTTAAGTCCCTTCGGCCTTTGAAGAGGCAACGGCGGTCACGATCAGACTATGAAGGCAATCGGAAAAAGTTCCTTTGCCTCTCCCTTTAATTTTTCATGGAACATAAGTAGGAAGGCACAAATTGGAACGTGCTTTGGTTCCTTTCATGACCCCTCCTCTTTCCTTCCCCATCCTCTCTCTACCTCTCTCTCTCTCTTTCAGGTGTTCTTCAATTTGGTATTCAGACTTTACCATCTCTTCCCGAAATATAAATCAAATTTATGTGTTACAAATTATCCTATATTGAAACATTTTCATTGGGAGGAAAGGTTGTCAAACCTAAGACATGGAATGGGGGATGTTAATTATAGCTAATACAGGGTTATTTGGTAGTGATTAATTGGCAATAATTAATGAAAGAGGTCCGAAAACAAACATTGCTGTAATAAAGTAGATGATTTGTGAAAGGTTTTTATATATTTCGAATATTTTACAAAGAATGTTCATAATGATTTTTTTTCTTGTGTTGATGAACTGTAATTAATAAAATCAAATCATAGCATAACCATATTTCCATTTGCCCTATACTCCTGATTGCTTCATAGCTTTAGAGGTTTAGATTTTCCACTAAATTGCATTCTACGAGCTCTTTACATTCCATCTATGCATTCGATTGCTGAAATACTCTAATTAGACAAGATTCTCCACACAGTCCTGGAAGTCTCTGTTAATATCAGATGCTTTCGGAATATCAGTACATATAAAGTCAGTAAAAATTCTTTGTTCTGTTGAAGACGCATTCACTTCTGCTACCATGGCAGAAAAACAAAAACAATATGGCGCTCTTGTTTCTGTGGCATAACAAATTCTGAATTGGCATACGACTCTGAAATGGAATTATTAAAAGAGAATTGCGTCTTTGGTTTTTCATCGTATCGTTTTCGTATGTAAATTATATAAATATGTATGGTGCTTATCCATTTCTAACGAATTGCACACAACAGTAGCAACGACTTTGGAAGTTATGGAATGTTTATGTTTAATTATTACTACAACATTTTTATTGCATGATGGAAGCTTAAAAATAACTTTCATAGTTATTTCGTCTTTGTTATTATTAATTAAACTTTCACGCGTGCCTTTATAAAACACAATTGCATTTTTTTTTTAATAAGGTAATGGGTTGTTTTGACGTGTTTGCGCTTTTTAAATTTGATTTTGATAATTGATTCCGACATAGAAAATGAATTAGATTGTGCGAATTTTTCTTTCGCTCCTCGTTTTTTTATTTTTATTTTTTTCGTTCGTAGGGTTTCGTTTTCTCTCGTTCTTTTTAAAAGCCCGCGATTCTTGGGATCTTGGTTTTCGCTGCTGCTGATGCACTTTTATATCCGTCTCCTATTGCATTAATAAAACGAAAATGAGAACTGGATGCCGGGAGGGGGAACTAAAAGGAACCCTGGGTCATCTTTCCTTTGCCAACTATGACAGAATCTGAGCCCAGGGTGGTCAGGTTCTCATGAACCCATCCGCATTAACTTAACCCAACTTTTTCCCCCTTTCCCATTTAAATGCTTTCTTAAAAGTTTTGAGCTCGTTTTTTAAGTTTAATTTCCTAGGCTATAATCAAAATAAACAAATAAATAAACTGAAGAAATTTTTTTTTAAAATTAGAAAAGTACTTTTAAACGTAGAGTCGCAGTTATGATATTATCAACGAGGTCTGTTCATACCAAATGGAATATTCGAAGATTCCCCCCTCCCTGGGGTTGGAGCGAAATCCCGTGAGAGCTGAAGCCATACTGAAGGGGGTTGACAGTTTAGGTTGACAAACTGGTCTCATTTTGCAAAAAAAAAAAAAAAAAAGAGAGAGAGAGAGAGAAGAAAAAACATTTTCTTCCAAAGGAACGTCTTTAATACCCTCTATATAACAAACTCGCTATTATTATCTATCTGTAAAGCGTATTTGTGTATCGATTTTTTTTTTCAGTTGAACCAGTATACCGTTTGTCCAGATTCCGAAGGAATGAAGAAAGGATTTGTTCCCTCTTCATTCGGATCCACTCCATCGTCGTGCCATGTTTTTGTCACGTGATCGGCGGCTCCTTCCGTTGGGCGTTGGTCGTGACCCCTGAACTTTTTTCCTTTCTCAAATGAGGCCAGAGTTCAGTGCTGGTCCAATAGCAGAGCAAAACTCGATTATTACGTCATTGCAGTTAGAATGAAGATCAAGAAGTTTCGGTTTCAGTTAACCGTCGCTGAAAACAGCTTGAAAAAACATGAATGGACGAATGAATGAATTAAATAAGGCGTTACATGACAAATGAGATAGATACTCCGCTGTTATTAAAGCACTTTTCACCGTCGTCGCGTTTTCATTGCGGCCTCTTTTTTCTATATGTACAGCAAGGAAACAGACTTTTCAGCATTTACGTTGAAGCGAATACTTGTTGAATACGAAATATGAATAAATCAAACGGATGTAAGGCTAGACACCCCCCTCTTTCTCTCTCTTTTTTTTAATATATCTATAATAATCTGTGTTGGAAATCGAGCTACAGAATCCATGTGGGAAATTCTATTGACTACGTTGCTCCACCGGAAATCGAAGGTTTTGTCCATGTTGTGTATTGAATTTCAAAACTGTGACTCACAAATGGTTCGCCCGTCGCATTTCTCATGATCTCGCGACCTTGGTGGGGTCTGGAAGCCCCGTGGTCGGCCTAATTAAACGCGTTTGCTGCACTTTAAATCATTTGATGTTTGTCGAATCCTATAAAAGTGAGAAAGAATTAGCTTCTATTATCCGACACATATGCTTTTTTTTTTAAAGGGTAAACAATCCAGAGATTGGTTTACGAGCGAGACACAGGGTTCAAGCTTCTTCCTCTGACACGATTACGGAAAGTAGGTGTTTAAAAATCACATCTCGAATATATCAATAATTATTAAGTATTAGATAGTTTGAAAATTATACGGCAACGTTTGACGAGAAGTGCTTTATTAAACCAAGATTATCCTAATTTATTAACCAATCAGAAGTGTTTTACTGCCAGTCTCTAGACTGCGCGATTGATATTCGACGAAATAATCATAATTATAATGTTTTGTGGATCTGTTATATATTTATTTTTTTGGTGCAATCTTTCCACGCAGATAAATGATGGCTACTATTTGTGAAGGATAAAATGGTTTTTGCTCCAAAATTGCTACGCAAACACAGGCAGGAGTTATTATCACCGATCTAGTGAGGGTCGTTTATAAGTAAATAATAACTCAAAGCATCTTCCATTTTAGTTATAATTTTCCCCGTAGTAGAATGTTGCTTTATTTCTCAGTTTGAGTTCATTCACAAAGAACGTTCGCTTGACAAGGGGGTGGGGGGAGATTTCAAAAGTGTAACAAAAGTGAACGGTAAAATGGGGGTGGGGGTATCAGTGTGTGACTTTCGCCTATATATTCCTAAAAAATTGCTTCTGCTTATACACCTGGTTGTGGCTCCTATTTTTATGTGAAAAGGTTTCCTCTTTTAAGGGGATATTCGAATATATTATGTACGTTCATTTGGAGAGGGGTTGGTTAATGTTAGAGGGGAGGGAGGGGGTTAAGATTTTGTCATTTTAGCGAACTTATTTTGTGAACGATCCCTATCCAATTTTTATTTTGATCCTTGCAGCCGTCGTAGCAATAGTATATAGGTATTTAGACATAAAAATTTTACAATCTTTTTTATAATTTTTACAGGAGGCCTCGATTCATCATTATCATTTGATGATTGAGAATTTGCCTGACCAATTTCGGCCCTAGTTCCGAAATCTACTGTTGGTTTCCGCGGGAGCATTTTTAAGATTGCTCTTAGATTAGCGTGCTTGCTTATTAGGGATTCTCCTAATTTATGCATGACGTCATGACGCATGCGCACTACACTTCAACCGAATCAAAAGAACTTCCGGAAGACCTGAGTACTCATTATAAATGTGAGTTGATACTCATCCCGCTTGTATTCCACTATAAATCAGCATTTAGTTTATTTTTTTAATTTTAAAAAGTTATAGTTATATTAATATTTTCATTTTCTCTTTAAGCGTGTTAAAATGCTTCATTCCTGCTATGATGTTGGATGCTGTATATGCTAGAGGAAATGGTCGTCAACGCTAGTTTTTTTTTCTTCTGTTACTGATTAGATTTTCTTTACTGATTTTGATAGAGAAATTAGTCTTGGCGTAATCTTAATTCTGCTATATTTATAAAACAGTAATTACTCAATTTGGGTATATTTCTTTATTGTAAGTTATCGATTGACTGGTTTTCGTATTATTAATTTTATTGTTTGGAAAATTTATTTTGTTATTGTTATTGATGTACACATTTTAATATTATATATTGAAGAAATAATTCCATAAGAAATTGAAAATACCTTTTATAATCTAGAAGGAGAAATATAGCCATAAAAAAAATCTCGAGGGTTCGAGCACAGCCCCCCCCCCCCCCCCTCTCCCGTCGGTGCGATAACGCGTGTTGTATTTAAGAATTTCTTTAAAAATATTGCTTCAATTAACTCGAGAGGCTTTAAATTAACATACATCGTCAGTCTAGTGATATAATTTTTGTAGATGGCTGAAAATTTAAAAATGGCACGAAAAACATCGTCGGTGATGCCTCCCTGGTTAACCAAGACGCCATCATTCTTCGAAAGCCAGTGCGCATCAAAAATCAGATCTATGGAAAGCAATCAGACAGACACATTCTTGCTTACTCATGGAAGCATTATAAGGGTGGCACATAATAATATGTTATTCTGTGGTATTAGCATCGGAAATGAGATGCGAATGCTCTGGCATATAACATTAGTATTAGCATGGAAGAATAGATGGAAGTGCCTCTCGCCGAAACGAGTGTATTCTTCCATGGTATTAGCATTGGGAAACGATGTTCTAGTCGGGGAAACGCACCCTGTTTCTGCTTCCAGACTTGTTACTTCATTTTGTGAAATGATCCATTCCATTATTTCATTCTTTTTTCATACGCATATTGGCAGGTTTTTCGCTTTCAGCTAATCCGTTCAATATTAATCAATTCAGAGTTTTTAAGCGTTTCAGATCATCAATCTGTAAGCCATGGGTACACAGTCAGCTGTATTCAGTGGGAAAACGATAGCGGAAACTCGAGCGGAAGTTGTCTTGACTCGGTTGGCCTCCTGTGCGCAGGCGCGTTGACGTCACGCATAAATTAGGCGACGGGTCAATAGTGTGACAAATATTCTCAGTTATTTAAAGCTAAAAATATGTTCAGAATATTTAGCTAATAATAATCATATAGAAAAGCAAGCCAATTCGCTGGAACAAAAATAAAAAAATAACGATCTTTCTAGCAATAAGCACCTATAACGCGTCCGTAGGAGAAATGTTTTAATTTAGGAGATAAGGTGATTTGACTGTCGGCTTATTAGATATAGCATGGAAGAATAATACATGATTCTTCCATGGATGTATGTAATAAGCTTATTTAATTATTTATTTTTTATTAATATGATTCTGCATTTGACCATATTGTAACGAAGTAATCATTGTTACTTAAGCCCTCCAACATATTTTATTAAATTTATTAATTTAACGAAATACAAACTTATTTATAAAATTCATGGAAAACAAACCGATTAATGGCTAGCCTTATTTAATCTAATTATTTATTTTGTCAAATCACATATGCAGTTCGACTGTAAAATGACCGAAGGATCAAGGCCTCTGGGCCCCGAAACAGAATAAAATACGCGCAATTATTCATATTTTTAAAGGGATTCGAACCCGCGCGCGAGATGAGGTTCTGGTAAGTTCGGAATGCCTGTGGCTTGATTCGGCGAAATAATATTGTTTCACGAGTTAAATTTTTAGCAATGCAACGTAGATCTACCTAGTGTTTTTTTAAATACATCTTCACAAATATCTTACATATTATGCGTTAAACAAACGCATATAAACCACGTGAATTCCTCTATTACGTGCAAACCATGCGAGCTCCTCTATTAAATACCTCCATGGCACAAATGGATATATGAGACTGAACATTGCTTCAGGAGTTCCCACCGTTGTAATACATTGCTCCGGGAGGCGATATTTTATTCCCTATAATGAACTTGCCAGCCTTCGCGGTATTCGCTTCAGTTAACTGCACTAAAAATTTTTTTCTTCACGCAAATCTACTTAAATCGACTTACAAACTCATGATTCGAGAAAGGCACAATGAAATTTTGAAATAACAGTTTTCTGTCTGTACTTATGTATGTACGTCTGTAAAATTGTTGTAGGCGTTAATGTCTAGTGGCTTGCAAATATATTGTGCAGGTAACTAATTTTAACGTATATTTCTCGAATCACGAGTTTTTAAATCGCTTTGTATGAAGAAAAAACGTTTTAATGTAGGAAACTAAAAAATAAGTCGCGAAAGCTGGCAAGTTCATTATAGGGAATAGAATATCTTACTGTTTAGGTTACAGTAAACCATTCTTTCTTGTGGTAATGATTTTAAACTTTGTATTTCAACGTGAAAGATTTTTGAGAGAGAAAACCCCGATATCAAATTAAATAATTGAACGAGCATGAAATTTACATGTTCAACTGGTAATTGAACTTTTTGCTGGACCTTAAAACGCGAGAGTAGGTACGTGGATGTCGTCTGCACATACATTTCGTTGCCGCTTGCCTTGAAAAGTGAAAGCGCGAAATGATAAAAAGAAAAGAAAAAAAAATGAAGGGATCCGTCTACCTTTCTTTCAACCTTCACCATAAAAGTGGGGTTCGTTGACTATTCATAAAAAAACTTTTTCCCGTGTGCGTCTGTTTCTACATAAATCAGTGGCTCGTATTTTCCCTTTCTAACTATGGCCAGGAAGAGCCACCGCCCAAAAACTCAGACAGCGAGCATCGCTGACGCCAGACACGTGACCTATTGTATAGCAAACCCGTGCGCAACCCAAGAACCCTGGAGCCCTTCGCAGAAAGGGTGATTCGCCTTCCTTCATTTCCGGTCGAGATAGGCGAATTGGAGGAAGGAACGGAGGAAGAAGGGTGGTGGGGGGTAGTAGTAAACGATGGCTGTTGATGTTGTCTGAGAGGTGAAGGACAAACAGAGCAGACAGAACAGTTAACGGAAGGATACAACCACACCTTCATCACTTCCCACCTCAACAGAAGAAGAACCACTTCGGGGGCGAAAAAAATTCTCTCTACTTCCCTCCCCCCCTCCTTGGGGCGAAAATTTACACGTGCCATCGCTATCCTCCCCAATATTCCCCTCGTTTTCCTCACTTCCCCTTCAAATAGATCGTCGATAAATTAGATGGAGCTAAGGGGAGGGGGGAATGGGGGAGTTAATTTCTTAAACCAACGAGCTTTTGAAAATTGCCGCCTGAAATTGATGGAGAGGGAGCGAAGAGAAATTAAGCGAAGAATTTTTCACGGATTTGCGCCTATTGTTTCGGCTGGGTGTTAAAGCCCCCATTGTTTATGTGGGAATCCTCCGCCGTCGGGGAACAGAATCACCTTTAACAAAGACGCTTCAGATGTAATCTTCAGAGCACAGACGACAAATGAGGGGAGAGGTGGAAAGACCTCGAATTTGGTTCAATTTGTCGGTCTTTATATTATCGCATAAACATTGACACGATTTTGTTAACGTACATTGAGAGCTGAAGTTAATTCTTAAGTCGTTGCCTATCATACTTTAGGAAATCCCTAAAGAAAAAGAGTTGTTTCTATAAGTAAACTCCTTCATCGTTGACCTATTCCCTACATCTAAGAAGAATCATTTTGTTACTGGGTATTTCAATTTAAACTTTTCCTTAAAGTATCGATTACCCTGTGTTCCATTAAGAGATATTTTAGTGTTGCACTTGTACTCCCATGCCCATTCCAGATCTATACAATGTGGCACATTCTTTGGAATAGAAAACATTATTCATGTCGTATTGTTCATTATAAGCCGAAAATAGAATTGTACGATAGATAATTTTAAAAATATGCATAATGATTGTAATTTACAATGGCGAAAAGTATTATTTATTCGGAAGGCAAACATTGTTAGTGTTAGTAGTGTATAGTGAGAAAATAGGAAAAAAAAAAAAATTTTATCTAACCAGTTTGAGATTTTCAAAATGGATTTGCCTGTATGGATTTTCAAAATGGATTTGCCTGGATTTGCATTACTGAACGCAAAATAAAAAATAAATGATAACAATCACTAATTCTAAAAAAAAAGATTTAATACATGTATGTGCATTTCGTCGATTAAGTCAACTTCATCAGCATATACTGTTAGTAATATTTTGAGATGTGTTAATACGTATATATAATAGCTGTCTTGTGGTTTAAGACTGATATTCATTATATAGGTTATACATGTTCATTTACTTAATAGACATTCCTTCCTTTAATATTTTATCTTATATAATTATAAAGTAAACTTCGCCACACGATGCCAATTTGGTGTTAGGATCTCAGAATGTGCGATTCCAGATCTTTGCCATTCTTCTTTCAATGATTAAACACGACAATTTTTAGAGCTAAAATAGTTGCTTACAATGTGAGCTTACACCCTTTTAGACTTTCATAAGAAATTGTTAAGCTATGTTAATCGGACATTTTTAATGAACGAAAAAAAAATAAATTAAAAATTCACACGACATTTCATAATGACATAATCGGTTCGTTTAATTTAGAATTTTGCTTAATTATCCTAGCTTAAATGAGCACTCTATAATTTAGATTAATCGGAAGCAGATTTCAAGCAATGCTATTTTTATAGATATGGACCTGTTAATCAATAATTGTCTTTATAATGCTAGAGGTGATGACGTCTTTAAACTGATATTTTTCTTCAATGACATGCCAGTGTATCATATTTGTTTGAAAATAGAAAAATAAATAGGTGAAGTTCGCTAATAAAGGATATATAATAAAATGAAATTTAGCGAAATAATCTGAAAGTTTGAATATGTTGAAGAAGTTTATTTCTACGGCGCTTACCTAGACTGTTATAATAGTCAGGATTTATTTTTGTATACATTGATGTTTTTAATTTCAATTATTAATGATACTTTATTATTTCAATTAACAAGCAGCGCCTATTGAAAGGAATTTTCTATTGCTCTACATAAAAAATATAAACCAGAGCAGATTAGCAAAAAAAAATGTTGATTATAATAATAATAATTTCAATTTCAATTTCAATTTTATTTGTTTTAAGTGTGAACGAAAACAGTTGAAAATAAACCTTTAACAACGAACACACGAAAAAAAAATAAAATAATAAGACACACAAGTAATCATTAACGGAGGTAAACGGAACCTCAGAAACTAAACAAAGACAAAGCATATAAGAGGTAATCAATTCATACAGTTGTAATACAGAGGTAATAATAATAATAATAATAATAATAATAATAATAATAATAATAATAATA
>JAHWFO010014436.1:2076881-2176641 GCA_023313115.1 Rhysida immarginata
AGCTTTTTATTTTATTTTTATTTTGATTTTATTTATTATTTATTAATTATTTTGTCAATTATTATTTATTTTTATTTAATAACTATTATTTAAACAGTATTTAATATAAAAGAAAATAATGCTCATTAAGCAAATTAAAATTAAACTGCTTTAATATAGAGTACAAAACTTACGATCTTATTATAGATTTTTACTTAAAAAAATATAGCAGGGTTTGGTCATTTTCCCTCAGCAAACTGAGGACTAGCTATATTAAATGTTTATATTCTAAATTTTGCATATAAAAGTTTACCAAACCAAATTCGATTTGGCGAACAGTAGTTATTTCTTAGCTATATAACCATCTTACAAAACTTCATTTTTCCGAAACAAATAGATATTATATTTTCTTCATACGCAGAAGATAATAAGCGAAAGTTTTTTTTTTCTCTATTATAAATCAAGTAATGTATTACAGGGTTCGCACTCATAATGAAGTAATACAGAGACAAAATGCGTTTTTGGGTTTACTTTTATTTACTTTTCGTAATAATAACAATAATAAGAGTAAGGAGGACATTGGCTTCGAAATTGTCTGTGTGATCATTGAGCGATAGATGCGAGAAAGATGAAAGGGACATAAAAGAAGGGAGAGAAAAGGGGGAGGGGGCAAGGCAGACTGGCGAAATTGAGCCGTTGCCTTGGTGACGGGGAGCGCCGGGGTATTATCCCAGTGGACGCCGCACACGTTGACGGAACCACCCAGCGAGAAAGGGAATGGAGGGAGCACGAGAATAGCGAGAGAGAGGGAGGAAGCATGCGGATTGGACGGATCTAGTAGATGGATAGACGAAAGAAGCAGAAGAGTTCTGTTGTCGATCGTGAAGCTCTAAAATTCCGTGGTCTCAGTGTTTAAAATTTATTTCTGAATCAACATAATTTTGCCATTAAAGATGGATGTTTATGCCATTAGGGCTCTCAAACTCTCAAACGACCTTTAAGATCAAAGAAGTGAACATTTGATATTTTATTAAGTTTTAAAAACAAATGCTTTTTTATAATGAAAACATTTCTCGCGAAACGGCTATTGCTTGAAACATGCATTACGTTGATTCACGTCTCCAGGAGAGAAATGCATCATGTGACAGCGATTAAATTAAGGCGAATAATCATAATCCTAGATTTGAGAGCATCTTCTTCACACACCCTTCTCATATTCACCCCCCTACTATTCATGTTTTTGTGGTGTTTAATTTGGGACCGAGACGAAGCAAAAGAGGGCGGGAGGGGATGGGTCGGTGGTTTAGTTTTTTCTAACAAACGTTGACAAACGCCTTCTTTGTGACCCTTGTCGTCAGAATAGAATCGGAAAAATTCTCCCAATAACAGACAAGTTTGAGCAAGGTCACCAAGGTCATGGGAATTGAGGGCCCAGTCTAGAACCCAGGAGCGGAAAGAGAAGACGGTTTTCGAGCTCGACACTATGGCTGACGGGGCCCGTGGGAAATACCGAATGCCCCATCTGATACTGGACGACGGCCTAAAAGAACAACCGTTCTAAAAAGGGGGAAATGTATATTTGTTACTGTTATACTGAAATAGGAACGCCCGAAGATATTAATAACTTCTTGACTTCTCGTTGAACTTCATTCATTGGTGTCTTAAGTTTAAAGGGAAAGTTGATGGTCGGGAGTCGCGTGTCCACCGATTAACTAATCTTAATTGATCGTCTTTTATTTCCGTCATGTTTATTTTAGGTCATCAAATTGTACTTGGGTTTATTTTTGGGTTTCTTAGAGAGAGAGAACACATAATATAACTTCAGCGGGAAAGCTAATTTTTCTTTTTCAATTCAGAAAACAATATTTTAGATAAGTTAATCTTTAAAATTGTCAAATTCCGACGTAACTATTCATTCATTTTGAAGGAACTTTTTCCGTCGCTTCGCAGTTATATTATTTGTACTGACTAGCCATTTTTATATTAGTCGAAACGTCAGATATTTTCAATGAATTTAAACAAATTCTCATTAAACATTAATAAAATATCTATACAAGAGACGAGATTGAAATTTTTAATGAATGAAGATTTATTTTACAAATTGCGGATATTTAAGATCTTTTCTCTTCTTTTTACATAACAATTAAAGAAAACAATTGTTTATTAATCCATCCTTAAATTTATACATGTTACTTGCATAGGTATTTTGTGTTTTTAATACATGCCATCGCTTATGGCGAGTTGCTTTGTTTCTTCAACCTGAATTTTATCATAAAGTTTACTCTACGAGAATAAAAGATATACACAAAAATAGATAAATGTATAATAGTAATAATAAAAGTAAAAGCTCCGAATGGAAATTATATTTTATGAAAATAAGGCTATTTAAACACCAAACAACAAATTATTAATGAAGTTTTTATTTCATAGAAATCTTTTGAAAATATTTAACGTAATAAATATGATAGCAATTAATAAATAATAACCATTATTAATGTATGCGTAGAGCTGCTTATGAGGAGCTTGTCAACAAATTGTGTTAGATCTTTATACTGCTTTGCTTTTCACCTATAAAATATAGTACCCATTCTGGGATTACCTAGCCTGCACCAGAAAATTAATAATTTTTTTGATTTCATAAATAATTTTATCTCAGCGTCGTTCTTTGATGTTAAAGAATTGATTATGAAAAATGTTCGAAAAGGTAGTCTTGAGTTAGCTCTTGTTGGAATTCCACCAGTAGCAAAGTGAAAATTAAATGGCTGTATGAAATATCTAGTGAGTATACAGGATTGAAGGACTGATCAGATATTGCTGTTGCCATCTCGTTTATTATCAAGTACTGCGAATACAAAAAATTCCTAATTCTCTGTTTCGAAATGATATAATTTCTTTTATACCCTTGGTTACTGCTTTAACCATAATATAAATAATAGTATATTCCCACAAGGCTTTCATTAGATGATATCAGATACCACATTATTAGATACTTTATTGACAAATAGAGAATTTGCCCAAAAAAATTGCTTAATTGATTCCGATATTAACAGTTGGCATTTCTTAACAGAATACCCAGGCTTTATTTTGACAAAATGTTTCATTCTTGAAGAAATTTTTAACAGCTATACATACGAACTGAATACTGTTTTCATTTAAAGAAATGTATAAGGACTACTGCAATAATGAATTTGATTTTGATCCTAAGATTTTTAATAGATTTTAATAAATTGAAGACTAATGCAAAACCTAAAAATATTAAAATTTAATTCCAACTGATAATTATAAAATACCTCAAATATTTATTTTGAAGTACGTAAATTCCTCATCAAAATATCATTGATTATATATTTTTTAATTGTTTAAATATCCATGTACATGTACAATATACACGTATACAAATAATTTCTTTGCATTTTTCCTCATGTTGTGCAGGTAAGCCCATGTCCAAATATTATGGTTCAAGACGATCTGAAAGAGCATTTAGCATGATCGTTAATAGCAAAAAAATATAACCAAAAATGACATTTTAGATGGCTTAAATACGTTAGGGAACTAGGACATCATCTAATGGATCTGTTAGTCTAATTGTAAAGTCATCAAATACTGTGTTAAAGAGTTAGAGCTCATGAAATAAAAAATGAGGTAAAAGTTCGTCAGATGAAACTTTTTAAAATACAGGGAATTTTAATTTAAATAATTTAGCTATTTGAAAGTAAAGAATTTATCTTTAAAAGAAATAACTGTCATTTTTTGCTGTGTTTTTGGCGTTTAAGCAATTGTGATATAAATAAGAAAACATAATTGAAATTAAAATTGAATTTAATTCATCTTGTCTGATAGCTTTAAATTCTTTTTGGTAATTACAATGAAGGTAAAATTTTTGAGAAATCCGAATTCGAGCCTTTACGAAATAACATTTCATTTTAGAAAAAAAGAATTTATTTTGAATGAATTTCACAGAGTAAATGCACAATCGTAAAATTTTCAAAAAATTTAATTTCTTTTATTTTGTTTGTTTTATGGAATAAAAAAGTTATTGGTTTCAACTTAAAATGGCGGTGAGAAAGCAGATCTGAAAAATTTTTGGAGAACTGAGTACTCTTGAAAATCTTTTGGCTTCAATAGAATGTATACAAAATGCAATACAGCATAATAAAGGAGAGTTTGCTCCTTTTTATTTAATTAATATATCAATATATTTAAAAATCCCAGTAAAGAATTTAAAGGGGCAAAAAAAAAGGAGAAAATCCCACGTGTAGTTCCTGACCTTGTGAAAGGGTGATCAGAAGGGAAATTGGTTCTTAAAGGATTCGCGTTGTTATTGGTTTCCTCCCTCCCCCTAAATTAAATAAAAATTCCTTCCTTTGATTTAAGTAAATGGTATTGAATAATGTTAAAAGGAAGAAAAATTCCAGTTGAGACGACGGAGGCGTTTCGATCAGAAGGGAAAAATATTTTTCGCCTAAATCCATCGCACGACAAGATGAAAACGGTGGAATTCACGTTTGCATTTAATTCGTTTTAAACAGGTTTTTCGCTCGATCATCAAACTGTTTTGAAAAACCCTCCTTTTAATCTGAATCGGTGCTTCGATAATGAAAAGAACTTTTCGCTTCCATCTTCTTTTTCTTTTTCCTTACTTGTTTTAATATTTTTTCTTCCTTTTTTATAATTGCACAAACTTTATTCTTATATTAGAGGGGGAAAACAACAACCCCACCTTCATATGGATTCTTTAATTCTTCAGTTCTCGTATTATGTTCATATTTTATACTTCTATAGATTATTTTCTTAAAGAATTTTAATAATTTCCAGCTAGGTTTTTGAATACGCAGTTTCGGGAAATACAATTATTTATCCACTCTCCTGACCTCCTTCTCCTGAAGATAATTTTATATTAAACTTGAGGTTTATGTTTAATGTTAAATTATATTCCATCCTAATGTGTTTTTTTATTTATTAATTTTGCAAAACTGTAATTTAACAACATCAGATAATAAATCCATTAAAACGTTGAGGTAAACAAATAGCTCAAGATGGGTCCATGAGGTTTTTAATCATATGCCTTAACTCAGATGTTAAATTATTAATGAAAAAAATGTTTTTTCCTATTTTTTTTTAAATTAATAGTAAGAAAAATAAAACTTACTTTGGCTGCAGGATAAAATTGAAAATATAAAAGGATATTTTATTTATAATAAAATTCTAATTATTTAGAATAAAATTGAAAAAGTAATTAAAACGGCAGTTGTTTAAACATTTTAAGTGTGTAATATAAGACTGCAAAGATATACTATATATTTAATGTTTTTAACACATTAAAAAAAAGTAAGCCTTAAGTAATCTTAAAATTTTCCTGGAATACTAAGTTATCAATAAAAGGAAACTGAATAGGGAAAATCTCTTCGCATTGAATGATGGGTACAGCTGCCATTTTTTGAGGGCAAGAGGAAGGCAATCCTATACTGCTATTCATCGAAGTGCGCCGTTTTTGCCGACTTGTTATTGTATAATGATGGTAACGAGTTGTTGCGTGTTTCAGTGTATTGTATAACAATGAGATAAGTTCAGAGCCATGGCAGCCATGGGTCTCGATGCCCTCAAAAGATGGCGGATATTCAATGTTTATGTTTTGATATTTCTCCCTATACAATCTTCTAGAAAATTGTTGCCAAAATCCCTCACCTCAAGTTAAATTTAAAAAAAAAAAAAAATTCCTGGACAATTCAAATATTTTCTTTGGGATTTATAAATACAGTAATAGTACCAAGGTTTATTAGAAACTTGATGTTAGACAATCTTGCCATTCTTTTTCTTTTCTTTTTTTTTTTTTTTTTTTTTTAGAATTATTAAGACTGTTTTTTTTAGAATTATTATTAGTTTTTAATGTTTTTATATCTCTGGAATCTTATATTGCTTAAATTGATTATACAACTGCAGAACATTAGTTAACTTATAATGTTATATTGTAAAGAAGTGTTTAAAACACGAAAAAAAATAAAGATTTGCAAAGATTAATAAATAAGAACTGGAGTTAATTCTCCAAACATATGATATATTTTGAAAAAATTTTGCAACCTGAGTTCAAATGGAACCACCAGTATCATGCTCGACACCTCTACCAATCGGGCCATTGCAGACTGTACAGCAAGGCTGTCTCCAAGTTTCTTAATGACTACAGAGTAGTCAGGATGGAAGCCCAATTATAGGGCAGGCACCTGGCTCACAGACTGGGAATTCCTCCTTTCCAAACAATCAGAAAGTTGATGAACACACATAAGAAATTAATGAACGAAAACTGGAGTTAATTCTCCAAACACAAGGTCATGATATTTTTGGAAAAAATGTACAATTATCGACAATCTTCACTGCAGGCTTCTTAACCCAGAAATCACTCTCCCAAGTTTAACATACGTTCCAGAACTTAAGGTCTTAATAAGATTTTTGTGCATGCAATTTAAAAACGGTGTACAAAAGTGGGAATATTTTGAAACACTTACAGGAAATTCTAAAGATGCCATTCCACCTCTGGAAACGTCAGGAATCCATCTGTCTAACTGTGATTCTTATGGTAAACACTGTCAGGCAAACTCTCAAAATAACAAAAAAGTGGAAAGAGCATTTCATTTATATAAATTAAGGTAGGTTGGAGCGATTGAATGTTGCCAAACTTGCTTTAGAAACGGGTTGTCAAATCCTCGGAAGAGAAGATCCAACAGAAATCATAGTTCCGAGCGCTTGGCCATATCACCGGCAGGAAAAGTCACTGGCACAAAGGAGGAGCTCCCCCGCCAGAAATAGATCAGCCAAGAGAAGAGAGAAGGAGAAGGAAGATGATTGGAGGATTCAACATGCAGATGCTGCTCAGAATCTTCCAAGACCGAATAAAAGGAAAGGCCGCAAAGAAGGCAATTAGAAAGCGAGCACGAAGAAGAAAGCATGCAATCACTTTTCCAGATCGAAGCAAGTGTTCGGTTCTCGTCATCACCTGCCACTGCCTTCTCTCTCTTTCGCCATAAGAAGACTGAGCGACGATGGAAACAGTCTTGGCCACATTTTGATCGATCTGATGGGAGGAATGAAGACCTCAGCGTTCGCTGGAGGAAAGTTAGCGAAAGCCAACACGTGGAATTTATTTCGGAAGGGTGAGAATCGTTTAAGCACAGATGTCCCACCTGAACAAATATACACTTCACTGTTCGATTGTCGATTGTCGTGCATGCTACTCAAAATGCTGACAACAGCTCATATGAGAAGTTCACCTGGAGAAGCCTCAAGGAATCGTCAGTGAACAAGTGAGCCTACTAATTGCAATTTTAACAATAATTCTCATTATTTTTTCCATGCATCAGATAACGCCAGAGGACATTTAGCCACATCTCCTTCAAATCTACCAGCTGACCCGAATGAAAGACAAACTCAGGCACTGAGAGGACCGCTTATCATACAAAATAAGCCAAAGTATTGAGGTAGTGGACGAGGACAGCGAGTACAAGAGTCCAGTCTTCAATGTCACTGATATTGAGGATGGTACTCCCATTTGACGGAAGCGACCGCGTTCGGAAGTGAAGGCATGAACCCCGGATCACATTGGCTTCAGGATGGAAACCTTCCTAGCCACAACATTTTTTCTTGTGAAGCCCATAATCCACTAGCCGTTGAGAGTGTTAAGATCGTCGTTCCTCTAAACACTATAGCCGGTGTTCTCGCGGGGTGCCCTGGGGAATGTCTGCGCTTGGGCCTGCGGAAGACTGATAAGGGTACTGCTCTTTGTTATTTAAGATAGTTATTACCTCATAAAGAATTTGTTTAGTTTATCTAATTTCATTGATGTTCATTGCTAATATTTGATCTTATTTCTTCAGACGCCTCTCAACAAGCTTTAAACCTACTATATCACCACTCTCCAGGTTACCGACACCTGTTCTTCTTGGAACCCCTGCTCCATGCATGTCGCCTGTTTCACCCAATTCCGTGCTTCCACCTACTGCAGACTTCCACCCATCTCATCAACTACGGAAGCAAATTTCCACAGTTCGAGTAATGATTCAGTGACTTCTTCTATTCCCATACAAGACGAAATTTTCGAAGAAGTGGATTGAACTTTTATGTGATAACTTAATACATTTCTGCTGAATTTTTACAATTATTTAATTGCCTGATAATTTTCAAATCAATTATATTAAAATCATTTATTTACAACTCTGCTTCCTCTGTCACTTTGATTAATCAACATTAATTACAGTCACGTGACATGGGTCACAGTATTAACTTTAGATTATTTTGAGTTATTTAAGTCTGTGAATTCAAAAAATCTATTACACACCTTTGAGAGCATTCAAATTTATAAAGATTCTATTAAGTTATTAACTGCTGACAAAGAGCCAAACCCAAAGTCTGTTCTATTGGATCTATTGAGTCTTACATTTCTGTTTTCCTGTTCCATATTCTGGAATACAAGTATCTCTTATTGGGTTATTTTCCTGTTCTATTTTCTAGAATTATCTCTTGTGTTTTTTATGCCATTTCTGATTGGCTCATTCTGTTGAGCTTAGCTATTGAGAATAATTCTAACCATTTATCCCTCTCCCTCTTCTTAGAGCCCTATTCTATATTGTTAGATGAATTTGATAGTTAGTTTTAATCTTGCTAGAAAAACAAGAAACATGAACGAGAAACGAGAAACATGATCATGCAAATGAGTTATTTGAAGTGGTGCACAGTTGTAGTAATTATAAACTATTGTATCTTCTTGAATCTCTTGAAATTGTAAAAAGTAAAGCGACTAATAACCTATTAAACAGGGATGAGGGCCCCCATGCCAATATCTCCATGGTTGCCTTTAACAAAATACTTGACCAAATAAATAAATCATGTAATTCCTTGCAGTAGACTCTCCCCCCCCCCATGTGTGATCGCTTTATTTTATTTTGTTCAATTTGGTGTTTGTTTCTTATTTCGTGTATTACATAGGCAGTTTTTTTTGTGTATTATTTATTATCGCTATTGGTTAAAGCTCTATGAAGTTCGATGTTTTTTTATTTTTTATCAGCATTTATTGTTAAGTTGACGACTTTTGTAAAGGTCAGGGAAAACAAACTCGCTTTGCTCTGATTGGCTATTTGTTGCTAGCGAGATGTTATATCTCTTTCCTCCGTTGTTCGATTGGTTTTAGTTTTTTTCTAGTTCTGTATATATATGGGTATTACCCGTCTGTAAATCACTCACTGATGATGGATTTTTGAAATCCGAAATGTACATCTGAGTCAGTAAAATTTTTCTATGTGGAGTAGTGTTTTCTGTTTTTTCCTTTATTTTTTAATCTTGCTGTTGAGAATGAAGGCATAGCCATCAAATTATGTATCTGTTGTTTCATATGTCAGATGTTTTTTTGTGGTTAGAAGTTTTTTCATACCTTTAGGCAAATACACATCACGGTTCCTTATTGTTCCACGGTTATCCGGAAAGTTTCTTCTGGATTTGAATTTTTATTTCTAGATGAAAAAATATGTACAAAATAAAATTGTACAACAATTCAACAAAATGGGTGTCCTTTAGTATTGTTTCTATCAATGAAATTGGTAGAGACTTTACAATACAATAAAGGGAGAACAGAGTTTCCGACTAGTTTCACCATTTATTCCCGGTTTTATCAAGGATATAAGCTACACTCACAATAGTTATTGAATTAATGAGGATAGTACTCCCCATCCAACTCGATGATCTACTCCCAAAGTTTTAGGAGCTTTTTGATTCCCTCCATGAAAAACCCTAGGTCCCTGAACCCTAGAAACAAATCGACCTCTTTTTTGCACTCTTCTGCACTTTTAAAAAATTCACCCCGAAGTTGGAGTTGGAGGTGGGAGAAAAGGTAGTAGTCGGAGGGTGCTAGGCCAGGGCTATATAGGGGATGAACCATGATATTCCATTCGAGCTCGTGCAAGGCCCAGGAGGTTGCGGTGCTAGAGTGCGGGCGAGCGTTGTCTTGATGGAACAGAACCGGCTTTCTTCTAAACTTGTTTCGGCGATTGGTCTTGATGGATTGTTGAACAAACACTCGAGATACAGAATTGTTTGCTCATGTGTCAAAAATCCGGAAGAAACATTCCGGACAACCTGATATTATACTAGCTGATAACCCCGATGTTGCTCGGGGCTCTTTATAATATATGTGCTGGCAGCGCCATCTAGTGGGGAGTTAAAATGGATAGCATGAACACCTTCTCCATGAAAAAACACTTACATGTGCCAACTTTCATGGTGATCGGTCAAATGATGTTGGAGTTTATCAATCTGATACATATCAACATCCATTTTTATATAGCTAGAGAAGAGAAGAGATTAATAAAGCCTGTTTCATAAATTTAAAACTGCTGGGTTTGAAAATATATTTGTGACTTTGAGAAGACAAATAAATATTTATTAATAAGTTTTAAATTAAAATCAAAGTTTAGACATAACAAAATCTCTTAAAGTAAATCAAAAAGTAAGGCATGTTTTTGTTTTCTCGCTTACATAGATGGCTCTATCTGTTAGTGGTTTTATATTCATTTAATATGTGTGTTCTGTTGTCCTACTGCACCAAGGAAGAAATGAAAACGGTTATATATTTTTGTGATAACCCCATGTTTTTGAGGTAAATTTTTGGAGAAGAAAATTATTTTTACTGAACATGGAAGCAAAAGTACTTAATTAAAAATTAAAACAAATTTAATTGAAATGTTTTTAAGCTACAAACAATTCACCACGTGATTGTGGGTGATTGATTGGTTCGATTTGGATGATTTTTTTTTTGTTTTGTTTGTTTTTTTATGCTGAACAAGTTTGCAATTGGGTTTTTTTCTCTATCCTCAAAAAAAAATAAATAAAAAATGGTACCGTGTCGATCCATAACTTAAGCTTGAAAACTTGCTGCGATATTTTTCCAATCTCTCAAGCACTATTGTAAAATCTCATGTGAATTTATTAAGATTCAGATTTCCAGTAAATGACAGCGCCACTACAGCTGAGGTGGAGGATTGTAGCATTAACTTGCAGAAGTTGGCATAGTTGTTTAATTTGCGATTTTAAGATAACCCTGCTTTTATTGGCCCTTTAATTTGGAAAGAAATCTCGCCTTATAGTCGATTAAATATGGTATTAGTAGATTGCAACAGCTATATGGTGAGATTTGTCTAAGTCTAAATAAGAGCTGTGAGTGGGTAGATTGCTTTAAACATAGCTGTGTCACTTTCTGAGATGAAGAGCATTCACATAGGCTCCCATTTTTTGGTTCCACTTTTTGTTCATTAGTTATTTATTTGGGTTGAGTGTACTCCTACAAAAAAGTGGAAAACTTTCAGAAGGTGTCGTTTGGAAAAACAATTCAGTACATTCAGGAACTTGGTTTGAGCTGTTGGAGCACCTACCATGCATTCTGACATATCCCCCAGTGACTTTTACCATTAGGTCTGTTGAAAGAAGGGCTATTTGGACAGAAGAAATTTTCAGCTGATGATATTCTTGAAAGGGAACAAAATGTGTCTTCTGGTATAGATTCAGAAGATTCTTAATATTGTCAAATCTCTGTATAATGATACTCAATAGAGCGATTAACCCTTGTAAAACGATACTTTTTCATGGTCCCGGATAATGTCCTGTCTTTTTAATGTTCAATAACCCTTGTTATAACGAAGTATTTCCAGAAACAACTTGTTAGAATGATAATGCTTTCCATTTTTATTAAAAAAACATTCTCAGTTTCTTATCTGGAATGAAGAAGAATGAATAGTCCATACTCAATTCTATAGCAGATTTAGACTGTACGAGTAAATATGCTTTCCATTCAATAGAAATTGGTAACCTTAGAATCAAAGTTAGCTGCAATCAAAGATATAGATGGAGGGTTATTGAACATTAAAAAGATAGGACATTATCCGGGACCATGATAAACACAAATGGATATTGCAGAAAATATAGACTTGCACAATCAACATTGGCTACATTTCTTAAGAAAAGGAAAGCATTTGAAGAACATGTTGCAAGCAGATTTTTAATTGTTCCCGTTAACATATGATACAAAAACTTCAAGCATTTATAATATATTATAAATCTTTATAAATAATGTATTTCAATGATCTTGTATTATGGATGAAAATTTATTGTAATATAATATCCCCTCAATATAACTATAACCCTGTTATAGCAATATAATTTTGTAAGTCCCCAAAAAATCGTTATACAGAAATTTGACTGTATGTTGGACTACTTATATAGAAGTAGAGGGAATTATGTTGAAAAATAATATAAGCTTGGATGACACGAATTCTGCTATTGATGTCTTCAGTTAAAATATAAAAATCTATCAGGACCAACATATTACACAATAATGTAAGTTTAAATTCTTGATGGTGTTGTTTATTTTTTCTTTAGATGAGGATCTTTTAGTTCAAAATTTACCCATAATTTTTGGGCATATGATACAGTTTATTGTGCATTTTTACTGTTCATTGTGCCGATCCATTTCTTGTTGAGATCCTTGCACAATTTTTCTTCTTGTTGAACAATTCATTACTGTTATTTTTTTGCTTTGACAAAGAATAATAGTTATAAATTAAAAAATAAAAAACAAAATAAATAATAAATTATAAATAATAAACAATAAATAAAATCAAAATAAAAAAAAAACCTGATGTTTCGGATAGAGACTATTCTTTATCAAAGCAAAAAGGATAATTCTCTAAAAGCAAAGAGAATATTGGAGAATTATCCTGAAGTTATGAAAGGAGTATTTAAGGACGACTTTATATATAGTTAGCATAGGGAGTAGTAAGACGGTATTGGCTGAAATACTAGAAGAGAACAAATGGGAGGCCCGGAAATGAATTCGAAGACATGCTGGGATAGGACAAGAAAGGACGAATACGAGGTGATAAGAGGGCGGAGAGAAAAATGCAATAAGATAACACATACAGAATTAAAAATGACAGAAACTATAAAAAAATGTTAGGAATGATAGAGCGCCGGATATAAGAGCTCTGGGATAAAATTCATTGCCCAAAGGAGCTACCACATGCAGATCCGACTGAAACCAAAGAGTACAGGGACGGACATAAAATGAACATAGATGAAGAAAATTATGAAAGAACATTAAAAAGTGGAAATAAAATGAAATGAACATACAAGAAAATTATGAAATAAAAAAGAAGAAATAACTGATAAAAGTGAAAGAGAAAGAGTAAGGGCCCAAAAAAGCCTGCGACAAATTAGGGAATAGCTGAAGTTGGAGAGGAATATGGGAAGGGTAATGAAGGGATGGTGCCTTTGCTAATGTTAATGCCATTAGGGGTTAGGGAATTAAATTTCCAAATAAGAAAAGATTCGAATTGCTTTCTTTCTTTTTTGTTATGGAAGTTATTGTGAAGAATATAAAGGCTGAAGTCCTGTAAAGAGTGGCCATGGGAATTAAAGTGTTCAGCGACAGGGGTGTCAGCATTGCTAAGGATGTCGAACTTATGTCTGGTGAATCTGGTACGTATGGTATTATGTCGAACGTCATCTTGTATTCTTCCCATAGTGGTAGCAGGATGATTCTTTTCATAGGTTTGCTGTAGAACAGAACAATGGACCCGAAACCATGACTCAACAGAGAAGGCAATTTTTACCAATCATTAGTGGTCCAGTTCCTGTAATACTGCAATGCAAATTGTAAGCGTCCCTGCTGATGCACCTTTGTAAGTATGGATGAGTGACCATCTGTCTGCTGGAGCCCATACATAACTAGGTTCACTATCTGGTAGCTGCAAAGTTCATATGCACAGTGAGTTATTCATCTGTTGCATACCAATCAGCCTCCACACATAACTTCCACTTGACATTCACATCCTAAGCTAATGGTGTGTGGTGCTCTGTAGTTTCCACTCCATTTATTTGTAATGTTACCATTTGTCCAATCATAGTACACTTTAATTGCAGCAGCATGAAAGCGGTTTACAAACTCACAGTTTGGCAAAAGCTACCCCAATCTTTGCTTAAAAGTGAATGATTATCCCCATCTGCAAATTTGATGTATGAATCGCTCATTTTACTAACAGTAGAGTAGAAGATGGTCATAATAACATGCTTGACTGTGCAGATATCTGTGAAATTACTGCAATTCATTGCATGAATATCTGATATTACTCTTTGATAAGTTAATACATTTGAATAAGTCATGAGGAAGCAATATTTTCTATTAAGATGAAATCAAGTTTACAAAACTCATGTCATTTTATATAATTTGCTGTCATGAGAATATACAAAATTTGAAAAAGTAACTTACAAGCTTTATATATAACCAACAGAAACTATGGATTAGCAATGCTGAGAGCAAATTAAAGCAGCATAAAAAACCAGTGAAACTAAAAGAAGAGGTGTGGGTGGTTGCATTAACCGATGCAACCTCTAACAATAATGCGAAAATGTGTATTTAAACGTCAGCTCTGCCTACATCATCCCACTGAGCACTGTTGCTGTTGAGAAAACCTCTTGTCCACATAGCAAGAAAAGCAAAACCTCTTGTCCACATAGAATAATATTTATCACTTGAATATATACATTTATTTAGAAGAAATACATGAAGAACCAAAACCTTTTATCCTTAAGAACCAAAACTTAAGTGTTTAAATTTAAGACAAATGAACAAAACTTTACTTTAAGATATTCATAGTTTACTTATTAAAAAACAAACTATTATTTTTATTTTCATATTTATTCATAACAAATTATTTAAGCTATCAGGATTAAGTGTTAATTTTCATATTTCGTATTTATTTTTAGATTGTTGGATGTTTGCAATGGGCGGCGGATGAAACAGGAACAGCAACTTTACCTTGTATTTGAATATGTTGACCAAGATTTGGCATCTTACTTAGAAAACTGTCCTTCACCTGGCTTAGGACCAGACAGAATTAAGGTGAGATTAAACATTGTTGCTAAAAATAATATGTTGTTTATTATTATTAATATTATTTAAATTGGGTAAAACAGAAAGCCAGAAACTGTGGATACACTATACAAATGAAAATGAAAACACTTTTCCACATACAGTTTAACCTTGAATAAAGGCAGGGTATTCAAATAAACACCGGTCTTTATGATATAATACATACCGTAAAACCTTGAATAAAGGCAGGGTATTCAAATAAACACCGGTCTCGATTAAAGGCCGGGTGGCGTTTTAAAATAAGATTAAATGCCGGGTCTCAAATAAACGTCGTGTCTGATTTTTTTTTGGGTTAATCATATAATTCTGGCATTTTTTGTTCCCATTTCTTGGGAATAGCCCTCAACGCCGGGTTTTAAATAAACGCCGGATTTCGATTAATTGCCGGAGGTTCAGGACCATTGTGGCAAATAAAGGCCCGGGCCTCGATTCAAGGTTTTATGGTATGTACATTTCATTGCCAAAGCCAACTTCTTCAGCATCAGGAGAAGGACAATACAGTGAAGAATATACATACATATTATATCCTTATTAAACTGTATGTGGAAAAGTGTTTTCATTTTCATTTGTATAGCGTTACTAGCTGTTTTATCCAGAGTTGCTCAGGCTCTTTTTTGATGAAATGTTGCAATTTCTGTGTGTGAATGTTCAGGAAAAAAGAACACATGGAAAAAAGCTTAGATTTTTTTTAGAAAAAAATCAGGTTTTAGATTCTGCTAAAGGGCCGTATTTGGAGACGCCATCCATTGGGAGCTTTTTAAAAGAAATCTTTGAAAATTTTCAACATTCATTTTTTTCTATTTGAAAGCTTTGTCTATAAATTGAAAGCTTTTTTTGTTGCTCAGGCTCAAATTCGAAGAAACTTTGATTCATCTGAATGTGAATGCACAGCCAAAGTGAACACATGAAAAAATTTAGAATTAATGTAATAAAAATTCATGTTTAAGAATCAAAAACACTACTTTTAAAATGCTCCCAATAGATGGCGACACAAAATTGAAACTAAACTATGCACGAAAAATTGTTTTAAAATGCTCCCAAAGGATGGCGCTGCTTTCTGAATATCGATTCTTATTGAATAATATCAAAAAAAAATTATATTAGTTCGAAAAAATTATTTTTTGAGAAATGTCAGGTAGTCAGTGCTCTTCCTCTTGCTTTGAAGGTCTACAACCTCCGGTGTTCTGCTTGGAGTGGGTCATTGTGTTGAGGGTCCAGATTCGTCCAATATTGCTGGAATTGCGGTTTTTCTGTTTTTATTTAGTATGTTACAGATTCCTGCCTTCGAAATGGCGAGACACCTGGATTTGCATTGTTTTATAATCATGGAATAGGACCACTTCACATTGGAAAGTGCATTTATACGAGACGCATCCAGAAAGTAAGTTTCCCGATGTTTTCCCCTTTAAAGTAAACGTAATTAGCCGTGTCAATTGTGCATGCGTAACAGATCTATGACGTATCAATCATATGCCAGCCGGACAGATCCCGCCTCGTGACAGTAGCGTGGTAGCAATGGTCCGAAATGGAAGCTCTTATTTCTTCTCCCGCCGCCTGCGAGGTTCGGTCGGTGATAAAGTTCTTGAATGTACAAAGCATTGCGCCAATTGAAATTCATCGTCAGCTCTGTCATGTCTATGGGCCGAACATCATGATAAGCAGATGGTGCGTCGCTGGTGTAGGCAGTTTTCCGAAGGCCGTCTAGTGTCCATGATGAAGAGCGCAGTGGGCGACCATCCCTCATCAATGATGATTTTGTTGAGCTTGTGCGGCAGCGCGTGATGGAGAACCCTCGCTTCACGATTACGTAGCTGAGCACCCATTTTCTGCAGATATCGTGATCCTTGTTGCATGAGATTGTCACTAAGCACCTGCTGTTCAAAAAATTGTGTGCCAGGTGGGTGCCGAAAAACCTGACACCCGAACACAAAATTCAACGCTTAGGAGCAGCACTGACATTTCTGCAATGGTATCACGATGACGGCGACGAGTTCCTCGACAGGATCGTCACGGGCGATGAGACTTGGATTTCGCATTGGCGGCATAGTGGATCTCCGGTCAAGACGAAATTCAAACAGACACTGTCGGCACAGAAAGTGATGTGCACGGTGTTCTGGGACAGGAAGGGCATTCTGCTCATTGACTTCCTTCCACGTGGTGAAACAGTAAACGCTGACCGTTACTGTGAAACACTGCGGAAATTGCAACTTGCCATTCAAAGCAAGAGGCGTGGAATGCTTACTGCAGATGTTGTGCTCCTCCATGAACAATGCTCGTCCACATACGGCTCGACGCACAGCAGCTGTTTTGATGGAATTTGGCTGGGAGCTGTTTGATCATCCACCCTACAGCCCTGGTCTTGCTCCCAGCGATTTTCACGTTTTCTTGCACCTCAAAAAATTCCTGTCCTCCGGTGAGCGTTTTGGCAATGACGAAGAGCTGAAGACGTCTGTAACACGCTGGTTCCATTCACAGGCGGCAGAGTTCTACGACAGGGGGATACAAAAGTTGATCCCACAATACAACAAGTGTCTCAATTCTGATGGTGGTTATGTTGAAAAATAGCTGAAACATTGCTGTACTTGTTGCCAATAGATATGTTCCTGTAAGTGTGAGTTTTTTTTTTTTTTTAAATAGGGAAACTTACTTTCTGGATGCGCCTCGTATATCCTTCCCAATGTCTATCGATGTTCGCAGCATTCTTGAAGCTAGCATTTGTACAACGATTAAGAATGATGAAGCGATATCCCCTTTATAACTCCTCACGACCGCGAAGCCCTGTCAACCACATGGCTGGAGAATTTGCAACCCTCTGTAATATACATACATACATCCATTTATATATATATATAGATTATTATTATTATTATTATTATTATTATTATTATTATTATTATTATTATTATTAGCATGTTCTGTGCTAATAGTACTTTTTATAATATCCCAAAAAGGACTGACAGTTTTTAAAATGGAATAGCAAGCAAACGGTAACAGTTATCAGTTATTCTTGCAGGAGATTATCGTGTGAGGTTAGGAAATTGTTTCCATGTTTTTGCAGAACAGTCTTTTTGGACTGCATGTAATGACAATCTTAACGACCTGCACATTTGGTGCAGTTATTGCCGACTGTGGACATTCAATGACGCTTGTCAACTCACCTGCAACACTAACAGTTCGTATAAATTTCTCATACAATGAATTTATTGTATTTGGATGAGTTGGCGGGCATTGTTAGACATCCGTGGTTTGGACATGACAGCATCAAATATGCAGGCCATTAAGAACGTCATTCTGATGTGATCGATCTGCAAAACACACAGAAATATACCAACATAAATTCCTGATCTCACACATTAATCTCCTGCAAGAATAAATTTAATACGAGAAACTATCACTGTTTGCCTGCTGTTAAATTTTAAAAACCGCCAGACCTTTTTAGGACACAAAATACATACGGAGAAAAGGGTCTGTCCAGATTAGCCAAAGAAAAATACTTAATATGGCCAATTCATTAGTCTTCTTAAGTAAATATTGTATCTGATCTGGATATTTATTATGTATGTACATTTCTTATATACACTTCATTTCATTCTTCTACTTATATTTGGTTATTAAATAAGAGACAGACATTGTTAAATGTTCCTTGTCATTATAACTATTATTATTTTTATATTAAATGGATTTCCCTCATTTGCCAACATTTTTCCATTCACCTTATACCAGGTGTAATGGTTAATAATGCGGAGTTTGTAATCAAAGAAAACAGGATAATTTCAAGAGAAACGTCAAAAGCGCTTTATTGAAACTAATGTCCATCACTAGCTACACATTTCCCCTATCTTTCAGATGATTTTCCAATAGAACTTTATTGTTTTGAGACAAACCATTCAGAGACTCACTTTTCCACTTCTTCGTATGTTTTGAAGTGGATGTGCCATTGATTGGAACAAGTGGTAATCTGAAGGAGCAAGATCTATTGAATACTTCCCAGGCAAGGTGTTTTGACATGTCTTTAACTGTTTTTGAAGAGCGTGATGATGCATTATCATGAAGCAAAATTACTTTGCAGTCTTCTGGCCTATGCTGGTCGATTGATGATCAAAGAGTTATTCAAATTGATTACTTATTGACTATTAATGGTTTCACCTGGTTGACCTGGACGTTCTTTGTCTTTCATATTAAAATCATCACTTTTAAAGCGTTTATACCAGCGTTCACAAGTATCTTGAAATGGAGCATGTTCACCATAGGCGTCCCAAAGTGTACAATAAAATAATGAATTAACACTTCCTACAAAATTTATTTTTTTTTGGCACAAACTTCAACATGTTTAAGCATAAAAATATCTATGATGTTAACACCTTCAGATAATGCTGTGTTACAAATTGAAAGGAAAATCGAGTACCCTTTTCAAATTTTTATGAAATTGGTCTTGTACATGTATTAAGAATACACAGTGGGTTTTTTTTCTATCACGTCCTATTTTCCAGGTACACTCAATAGCACATTCATCTTTAACCCTTACAGAATGGGGCACGGGCCTCCTATGTTCAGCACGCTGGATGGCTACAACAAAAATAACACAAATAAACACAAAATGACATATGTATTATTAGTATGACACTCATCCAGAAAACGGAAGAGTACCGGTACGTCAATCTTGCTCCAGACATAACTCTAACACCGCACAACATCGATATGCAGCTTATAAATCCAACGATCACACTGTTCATAAGTGTGGCTAGATTTGAACAAACATAAAATTTATATTATGTATACGGGGCTCAGTTATACAACGAGCACAATAATAGTACATTTACGGCACTCGTCCTTTAAAGACAGTTTTCTGAATATGTACTGAAGGTAGGTTGAAAATTTTATTGACATGTACCTCAAAAACGTGACGTGATAGACAAATTTTGTGTGCAGCTCCTATCTTCTATTAGTGCTACCACACTATTAAATCTACCAGTTCTTTGTATATAAAAATCGTGTCATGCATTATAATTTGACATATGAAGTTTTGAAGCTTGTTGTCAATATTACAAAACAGCATACGTATCAAATCACATACAGGGTGATCCAAAGGTCAGGAAAAACTTTAAAACTCAATAATTCGCAGACGAATGCAGATAAAAAGATTCTATTTGCACAGAAACGATTGAAATGAATTCGGAATTTCTTTTCCAACGGAAAAAAAAAATAATGCTAGCATTGTTCGGTTTTTGACAAATAGATGGTATTGTCAGGTCACAGATTTCAGTTTATGCACATTTTTTTTTCCAGGAAAAATTTTTCCAGGTGAGACGGAACAGCTATAGTCACTCTCTGCTTCCAAAATACAGGATTATAATAAATGATTCACTCAATTTCAAAAAACTGTATTTTCTAAAGTATTACACATCAAAATATAATTGATACATGAAAAGAATCGTAAACTCACCAAGTTTGCGTCATGATATACCAGTTTGCAGCACGAGTGCAGTGTCTTTACAAAATGGCGAAAACACGAGGAAAGAGTTTGTGTGTTGGAATATTTGAGATGTACGCCTGTTATTTTAGTGCATTCAAAAGAGAGTACAGAAAAGTATTTTACAGAGGTATCGGCAATTTAAAGACAGTGGTTGTCTGTAGAAATGGAAAAGCACTGATCGACCAAGCATGTTAGCTGAAACAGTAGAGAGAGTGAGGGATTATTGGACATGTGTTGTGTGACCAGAGAGGTACACATAGAACATTTGTAGACTGTGAGAAAAACTTGGTGAGTTTACGGATCTTTTCATGTATCAATTATATTTTTAAATACTATCATACATTGAAGTAACTATCACTATAATTCAAATATATAAACTATAATCTTCAACATTTAATAAATTTGCAAACAATTTTTTTAATTGTGTAATCAATTACTGACATTACAATCCTATCATGGTCTAATAGAGTGGATTAAATTAAAAATCATTTGCAAAGTAAGTTTTAAACATTGTTACAATGTTTCCTTTTTTTTTTTGTCTTATGGCATTTTTTTTTTTACTTCTTGTTTTCAATGACATTTGAATTATTTTTCCTGATATGCTGGTTGTTGCTATGTTACCTACATTCCGCACAAAATTTTCCCATTTTAAAAATTGCAATTTACAAAAAACTTTAAAACTTACTAATCAATATATATAAATTATCTATCTTTCAGATTACATGATTATCCTTAAACATGATAAATTCCACATATACAGGGTGTATCAGGTTCGATGGTCATAAAGTATCTAGCGTGATCCTTTGCATGATTACAAACTTAAAGTTCCTTATCGAAAATGTCGAAAACTCAAAATTTAAATTGCGTCATTACGTCATTTATGAACTTTCCGCACCAGCAGTTCATTAAATTCAAAGAGGCGATTACAATTAAATCGGTGGCAATTGTTGAGATTAAATGACGTTTTCGACAGGTTTTTAGCAAACTTCACGTGATGTCTAGAAACTTAACATTTGAGTTTTGAACGTTTTGCATAAGGAACTTTAAGTTTGTAATCATGCAAAGGATCACACTAGGTACTTTATGACCATCGAACCCGATACAGCCTGTATACAAGATCTTAGAAAGATGGAATGTTCAAAAGCATTTCCTTGATATAAAACATTGTCCACTACCTAAGACAATCCTTGATAAAAAAAAACATTTGTCCACTTATCTTCTTTTACCTGTCGATAAAAATATTGTCCTGAAGTAGCACCTTGAAACTCACAAGGTGGGGGGGGGGGGGGGGGACTAGGTCTGTTAGGCTTGGATTTAATTTAAATTTAAATACGAAGGTTGGGGCATAAATCATGGCAACTATTTTTTTTCTTGTACAGATATGTGAACAGATCACAAACGTATATGTGTTGTGTGGAAGTTCTGCAGGCATAGTGTGTATGCAGAACAACAGATGACTCTTTGATAGCTCGTAGTAGCGCAGCGAGGGCTGTGAAATCAGTCAGTTGGTGAGAGTCATGCGAGATGGAAATAACCCGTGTTGAGCAGAGCGCTTACATCGAAACAGCCGTTCTCCGAGGGAGCGATGGAATGTCACAGTGAATTAGTGGAAGCCTTTGGGAATAATGCCCTACCATACAGTACAGTAGCACGGTGGGTAGGAAATTTTCAGCAAGGATGTGTGTCAACCAGTGATGAGCAACGTTTGGGATGACCGGTCAGTGTGCAGACCAACGTGGCACATGCCATCATCGGGCAGCTCATGGATGAAGACAGACGATGGACCATTGATCTCATTCGCATGATTAAGGAACCACTACGTGGTAGGCGGTTTGCAACACGAGAGGACATTGCTAATGCTGTGCGCCAACAGGTGACCCGATTCACACATGGTGCGGCAAATGCTGAGGCTGATGGTATTCAGTGCCTCCCATATCGTTGGCAGCATGTGTTGACAGTAGCAGGGGACTGCTTTGAGGGTCTTTAGGCCCAGGTTTGTCATGTCAACTTTATGTGTACTGTGTTGGCATTCTTTTGCACCGTGAAGGCCGTATTGCCCTGTATACTACCGTAATAAATTAGTGTGTTACGATATTTCAGTGCTATTCATTGTCCACACATGTAGTTAACACCTTGTTCTTTCGTCTGTATATGTTACATTTTCCAACCGGACTGGTATCTTCAAGAAAAAAAATAGTTGCAATGACTTTTGCCCCAACGCTCGTATGTTGTTACGCATCCTTCCCACTATATATGGCATAGTAACTCATGCTAATGAGATATAATTATTTAAAGTAAGTTATGTAGGCTATTAATGTATACAGTCGAATCTCGCTATAAGGATATGCTTGGGACCGGAAAAAAATATCCTTATAAGCAGAGTACAGTATCCTTTTATCCGGTGTTGAGGTTTTCGTGTAAAAAAAAAAATACAGTATTGACTACAGAGCTCCTACTTCGCTTTTGTTTCGCATTTCTGTTACTCTGCCAGTCATCTAAGATGATCTCTTTTGATTTCTTAATCCGACATATCACAGCTTGTCCTACGCCAAATTTTTGGCAACGATTGCCTGAGTTTCATTACAATCCAACAAATTAAGAACTTCACTGCGATCAGATAGAGATAAAGTTTTACGTTTTCCAGAGGACAAGTCACTCTAACACTACCTAGATGCTATTTGTACGTGTGTTAAAAAAATAAAAACAAGTCAATGCACTAAACATGTACAAAAACCAGTCACTTACTTTTACAAGGAAGCTGGGAGTCTTCACAGAAGGATAAATTCCAAATGACAACCGAACAGTGAAGTGTACTGAATTCGGAATAACAATCGACAATCGAAAAATGACGAATCAAGAATTTTAGGCAGCAGTGCCCATTGGCTTAGAGCAGGATGATAAAGTGGCTATTATATGCACAGTATGCATATTACACCAATCGCTAGAAACACTAGAGAGAATGTGTCTGTCAATGACATCATAGTACATTTAGAGTTATTTTATCTGTTTAAGCGGAGTTCAACACAAATTTTAGCATAGAAATTTATCCGTCTAAGCGGATTATCCTTTTATCCGCTATCCTTTTAAGCGGAGTTAAAATGCATTGAAATCAACTACAGAAAAACGGAACCATGCACTCTTTATCCTTATAAGCGGACTGTCCTTATATCAGGGATCCTTATATCGAGGGTCGACTGTATTTACAAATTCGGATAGTGTGCCATTCAAGTAGTCAGTGTGGTCATATGGGTAAGTCGATAGATTATAGTCTAAAGGTCCCAGGTTCAAATCCTGTTCCTTTCCCAATTTTGTTTAAATTAATTTTTCTTAAACATGTTTTTGAACAAATTATATATGAAACTAATATTAATTGTTAAAGATATATTTTTATAATTTTTTGCATATTATATTTCATATGAGGAAGTTAACAAATTATTCATCACAAAGTAAATTGCATTCATCATATACATATAGAAATTTCTTCATCAAAATTTCTATTACTCGGGATATACTATAGAATAGCACAAATCGCACAAATTTTGGAAAAACAAATTTTACATGTTCACAAACAATAACTGTATACTATTTACATAATTTATATATATTCTTTACTTCGCCTAATGTAATGTGCATTTTTTAGGATGATACACATCATAAAAGCAAGTAAAACATAAAATGGTGGTAGACCAAATGCATTTAATCAACGCAGGCTCTCTACATACACAAGGTTTACTGAAAACAGATACAGCAAAGCAAACCTCATTCATGTTTACACAGGTTGCTTTGTCTTTTAATAATCTTGAAGCATACCAAGCATACCTTAACATAGGGATGAATATTGGTGGACCTAATTGATGATGTATGATGGAATGAATTTTAATTGTCTTCTCTACTGCACATTTGATGTTTCTCTTTTAACAGAGCCGAAGCATTTTGCAATCTTTTAATAAAATTCTTTACTTGTTGGTAAAAATATTCATCGCAGGGTTGACAAAGAGATGTGCATTTTTGTTTTTATTTTCCGCACTGACGTTTTTTTCCCTCACTAGAACCTGCAATACTTTCTTTTTTATAACTTTGCACTACAATAGTTGTCGCTCGATTGATAATCATACGTCTAACAAAGTGAAACCGAAAGTGAAAGTCTAACCGCCGGCTCTGCCATTGTTGGTAAAGTACCTTTTATTTGCTTTTCCTCATGAAAGTGAAAGTTATTATGGTAATTTTTGGTAATTTCTTGATTTGCATGTGGAACATTCAAATGTCTTTATGAAGTGCATAGGGATAAACACATACACTTTAATTTTGGAATAATTATCTATGACATTTTGTCCACTTGCTATACCCACAGTAATGAATAACGATAATCATCTACTAGCACAGCTCACAAGACAACATCATATCACGCTTGAATGAGTGTGCGCATTAGTAAATTGTTAGCGCAATCAAGTGTACTTTTAATATCGTATCACTTTCATAGGTTTAAGAACTTAAAAAATGAGGTTCATGGCTTGGATTGACTATTAGAAGAAATTCAGTTCCTCATACTCAGATTGAAAAATGCCTGGATATCTTTGAAATTAACAGTAATATTCAGAAATTCATGAACCCTTCAATGAAATTTTAGCGAGTGAGGCTACTGACTAAAGTGAAGTATGTGGAGATGTCGAAATTAAGTGTAGAATTTTCCAAGGTGATTCATTATCATATTTTCGTAAGTGGAATAAAAGTGAGCGCAGTTAGAACTTGACAACCTTGACCAAAAGATAGAAAGGCTTGACAACTTTGACAATGCATTGAGCTTTATACCCAAAAAAATGATGTTAATTGGTTGTACTTACCAAGAGCTCAGGATGGCAGAAGTCTCTTATAGATGAAACGAATTGCAATAAGAAAAGCATATATTGAATAATACATTAGGAACAGTGAAGCACAATTGCTAAAAGAAGTTAACCAGGGGAAACTCTTGAAGACCATAAAGCTGAAAGCTTAATACATGAAGGAAACAATCAAAAATCAAATGGTAAAACTGGTAGAGCAGGCCAATGCATGATAAGTATTTGAAATATATAGAGGGAAAAGTCGATAAAAAACTTATGTGGAGTTGATTAGGATTTGGAATTTTGAAGAAAGAAATTGAGAGATTTATTTTGGCAACTCAAGAACAAGCTACATCAATAAATTATATGAAAGCAAAAATTCAGCATATAACAAACAACATGAGACAGCAACTTTGCAATGAGCAAGATGAAACATACAGGGTGTGTTCTCAAAGTTTCAAGACTGGTCTCAGAACAAAAAAATTATTAAACATTTTTGTACAGCGACCTAAAATCTTCGAAATATGACCCTTGGGCAGGGGTCACTGACACACACTCACGCCACTATAAGTACCTGCTCACTCCAGGATCTCGGAAGTAACTGCCACTGGTGCTGTCGATTAGCTGACACCCCCATTACTTTCCCTGTTGGTGGAACTGGTCTGCGCGCCCTCCCATACGCAGGAAAAAATCAGTCTTGAAACCTTGTGAATGCACCCTGTATAACCCCTTTTTCAGGGATGCAGAAATACAAGGTGATTATAATTAAAGTCCCTTTGTAAAAATGCTATAAAAAAACAACCATGAGTCCGAATGACTTCAAATTTGGACTGAGCATTCTTGAAGAAGGGGCATTTGATATGGATAAGAAAAAAAATAGTTCCAAAATTTATCACTAGATGGCGCTGTAAGCGGCATATTATGCCTAGGAGGATTTGTACTATGCAAATTGAAAGATACGCATGCGCATGAGACATTGCATGTGTTATAAAAACGCAGGCCTCATGGCGTTCTCGTCATATTTCAATTCAAAATGTCACTTCTAGCTGAATCCGCTTCCGTTATGCCGCTTACAGCGCCATCTAGTGATAAATTTTGGAACTATTTTTTTCTTATCCCATATCAAATGCCCCTTCTTCAAGAATGCTCAGTCCAAATTTGAAGTCATTCGGACTCATGGTTGTTTTTTTATAGCATTTTTACAAAGGGACTTTAATTATAATCACCTTGTATTACAGAAACTGATTATTTGCAATGCCATGGTAGTCACGAAAATTATCTGTTGGAAACATATGTCAGAAGTTTGAATTTGAATACATCAAAAATCAGTACGAACATCATGTCACTAAAGTTCTGGAAAATGAGGAGATTACAATCCTGTGGGAATCCCAAATCCAGACAGACATCTGTCCTACAACACTACTGATAATTTCGAAAAAGAATAATGTAATCATTCCAATTGTTGTAGGAACCCTTAGGGCAATACCAAAAGAGTACCTAGATGCCTCGAAATTTTGAACTTGCCGGATGTAAACACCTTCCTTGCAGAAAACAACCCTACTCGAAACTGCTTATATTTTCAGGTGCTACTTTTAATTCTTAAGTCCTTGGTTAGGAATTAAACTTATTAAACCTTTATCTCCATCCCAATATACACAATTTACAAAAAACACACAGACAAAATCACTAAATATACAGATTTTGCACACGAAATAAAACACCTTTGGGGAGTTACCATTTTGCACACATTGTTCCTGTCGTTCTTTCTGCCACTGGAGGCATTCTACACTCATTACCATAAAAGCTTGTCAGTACTGAAATAAACACACACAAAAAACCTTACAGAAAGCCACAATCCTAAGCATTTGTTACATAGTAAGGAGCCTACACCCAATTATAAATACTCCCACATGTAATTTTTCCCTTCCTTGCATTTCGGCCCCTTGGGCTTGGCCTCTCTTGGGTCTGCCTCTGGGACTTGCCTCAGGACTTGATCCGAGTTTGGTTTCCAAAACAATAATAATAACATGATAATATGTACAAGTGGATTTACTTTTAGAGTTTGGCAGTTATTAATTACTTTTTGATGAAAGTAGTAGGTTGATTTGCAGATCTAAGTGCACAAACCAAATAGTGCTTCTCAGTTAAAGGACCTACTTTTTAAACAGAATACAGAATTGGTAGAGCAATTAATGCATACTGATAAGTCACTGGATCACATTTGGATAAGAAAATATAGTCAGAGTGACTGCAGGCATTTTAGGACCAAGTTTTTTCAGTCAATTCAAATTAGAGTCCACAATAACTCCAAGAATGTTTATAACATTATTGACCCTTTGAAAGTTGGCATAATAGAAACAAGGGTGTTGGTTGCAACAGTAAAACTTCAATAAACTTCAGTAGTATGATATGCATTTCAGTCCTAAACCATCATCAGCTCTTTATCTAAAAATATTGTTAAAATAAAAAAGGATCTAAGGGTGTGTCTAAAAAGTCCGACCGGTCGCCAACAGGTTACGTGGTACGATTGGTGGCCATTTGCTTCCCTATATTCGTTCATGGACAGCGTGGTCATGAGCATTTTGCTTCAAAATGGCGTTGCAGCAAAGTACCTCATCATATTTCGCCATCTCTTTTCTCCAAAATATATTTATTACATATTGGGCACTCTCGAACACTTGAATTTTCTACTTTCTTCTGCCATTTTGATTCTACTCACCGAGGCAGCCAACCGCAACCAGTCGCATAATGAAAACTCTCATCGCGACCAGTCTTTACTTTATGAATCGAGGGTCGTCTGAATCGGGAGAAAATTTAAAATGAATAAAGCCAGTTACGTATGCCTGCATTGTTCCCGCGTCGATCGGACACAGTCAGAATTTCGAGTCACTCACTGGTGGCTCCAAAACGAGCTTTGCGACGGGCTTTGACTGGTCGTGACTGGTTGGACTTTTTAGATACACCCTAAAATGGGCATATATGTCAGGGAATTTGCTGTTTAGTGAAACTGCCAATCAAACAGGAAAATTAAACGTTATAATAATAATTTTAGAAATAAAAAAATGAAATAAAATAAAATAAATAAATAAATAAAGTAAATAAATAAATATATAAATATTTATTACAGTTCCTTTTCAAAAGTTTAGCAACAGAAATGGTTCTATGAAAAGTGATTTACATATAAAATCTGGCAATTTTCCCCCCATTATCAACAGACATTCATTTTAAGCCATAAATAAAATTATGGATTAAAGAAAAAACATTGTTTCAAAAGTTTAGCAATGGTTAATATGTGGTTTCAAAAGTTTCGCAACACCCTCATGCAAACATGGAACATATCATTTCTGATAAAGCATTTGCATCCATAACTTAAAATGGGCAAAGCAACACGGCTAACAATTGGAGAAAAGAAAAAAATACTGTAATTAAATACTGAAGGAAAAGTTTAAGTGAGAATGCTCAAATTACTAATAGATCCAAACCTGCCATTTTAAGGTGCTTAAAAAGAATACAAGACGATGGAAATGCAATTTGTGCAGCACAGCATAAAAGCGCACACCCCAAGTGTTCAACTGCAAGACAAAATAGGATGTTGGAACACATGTTGAAGGAAGATTGCTTTGCTACAACATGAATATTCATAGAAAAGTGATGATCAGAACACATTCAAAAAACTATCTTCAGGACAACAACATGAAGGTGGATATGGGAACTTGGTTATCATGCACTAGCATCGAAAATGAAGCCAATGTTTCTAAAAAGCAACGTCAATCAAGATTGCAGTGGGTAAAAGCACATTTGCACTGCTCTCCTGAAGGCTGGACAAAGGTGATTTGGAGTGATGAATCACTTTTTACAGTATTCACGGTAGTGGAAGTTGCAGAGTGTACCGACAGAGAAACAAGGCATTCCATCCACATTGCATTAAACATTCTGTAAAGTTTCTTTGTAAACAAATGTTATGGCGTTGTATGGCTGCAGGAGATGTTGGACAGCTTTGTTTCATCAAAGGATCTGTAAATGCAGACACCTACAGAGAAATCCTGAAGTATTTTCTTCTTCTTAGTGCTGAACATTTATTTGGAGATGCTGACTTTGTGTTTTAACAGGATAACGCATCTTGTCATACACCAAACTAACAAGAGGCTAGCTGACTGACACGGACATAGATGTGATGACGTGTCCATTGAATTCACCCGACTTAAATCCAATAGAAAATATATGGAATTTAATGAAATGGAGATTGCAACGATCTGATGTTACAAGTTCAGACAATTAAAAAAGTGAAATCAGCAAAATATCAACTGAAGAATGTGATGCAGTCCAGGCTGTCTAAGACGGTCTTCCAAGGGCGACATGAATAGGGTCCTTTATAAAATTAATCCTTTTTGGGAATAACGGTCTTGACTGTTATAATGTATATCAGTCAAGACTGTTATAAATAATCACGAGCTACTGACACTCGTAAGGAATGGTAAATCCCCGATAGGGAATCCCCAACATAAATAAAATGATCTTTAATATTTTTTCCATCAAAACTTTAAATTCTTGAATGATAATTAATTTAAATTTAAAGATTACAATAAATAGCAGCGCTTGCTTTTATAATATATGGCTACTAAATGTTTTCGAAGAAGAAAAAAAGGAAAATTGCAATACCGCCATTGGCTACGAGAATAAAATTGCAGATACTGAAAAATGAGTTTATTTTTTAAAAAAAAAACATTTTTATATTAAATTGTGGATTAAGTTAATTTTATAACATAATCCAAAATTTAATATAAAAATGCCTTTAAAATTTCAGTACGAAAAGAAAAAATTATATGTAAAAATCGTTCATTAATGAGCAATGATGCCTTGATCGAGGGTATGTTACTCACGAACAAGGTCCATTAATGAACGTAAAGTCCGTTAAGGAGATTACCGTGCTGTCTTTGGACCACATTTTTTGGTCCTTTATAAGGTTGTGACTGTTATAAGCATACAATTTAACATGGGAAAGCCTATTCCCAAATCCAGGCGACATAATTTTCGATCATTATAATTTTAGTCCGTCTTGGAGGAGACCGTCTTAGACAGCCTAGACTGTAATAGATTGCTTCAATGCCTCACCGTGTATGAGCTGTCATTAGGACCAAGGTAATCCAACTCAGTATTAAGATCACAGTGTAGCATATGTTATTATACAGTCTTAAATTTATGTTGATATCATTTTACTATTCATTGTATTGTGATGTGTTGCTAAACTTTTGAAACACAAAATGAGTGTTGCTAAACTTTCAAAGCAAGATGTATTTTTTGATGAAGTTTTTTTGTTTTTTTTTGAAAATCTATTAAACAGACCAATTTTTTTTGCATAACCTTAAAGACAGCTATCTATTTAAGCTGCAAAATGTGCTGCGGCAGTTAAACTTATCAACATACAGGGTGAGTCTGAAACTCTGGCCAAATAAGAAACAAATGTCCTATCAACGTGGGTCTGAAATTCAACCGTTAACGTGAAAACTGGCATCCAAATGTGGGTGCCCCTGTGAGGTTGGCTGACGAGCGGGTCTGGAAATTGTCGATATTGTTGGTCACCAGACGTACTTGGAACAATTGTTGCATGACATCCTGCCACAGGTGCTAGAGAACACTCCTTTGCAGTGGCGACTTATGCATGATGGCGCTCCAGCACATTTCCACATGGTTGCATGTCAGTTTCTGAATGACCGCTTTCCTGCAAGATGGATTGGATGTGCAGGGCCAGTGGTATGACCTCCTCATTCTCCTAACCTCAATTATATTGATTTCTAACTGTGGGGGCATGTTAAGGATAACATGTATGTAACACCATCCAGGATGCGAATGAGCTATGGGACCACATTATCGCCGAATTTGATGCATTAAGAACTGCACAGGAGTGTTAGAACGTGTTTGCCGTTCGTTTCAGAGATGTCTGCATGCCTGTGTTGACTTCAACAAACAATATCTTGGAACAATATCTGTAAAACAAATCTCACAGGGGCACCCACATTTGGATGCCATTTTTCTCATTAACGGTTGAGTTTCAGACCCCTATTCATAGGACATTTGTTTCTTATTTGGCCATCAGAAGTACACATGCACTGTTTGTGAAAGGGTTTCAGACTCACTGTGTTTATAACAGATGTACGAAATACAGCAATGCATTTTGCCACAGTAGGCGGTGTTGCTAAACTTTTGAAAAGGAACTGTAAACAGTGTTTTAAAGAGGAGAAAATACAGATTGTTTCTAGAATTAATAACACAATAAAAAAGAGATTGGTTATTATGCATGTTATTAAGAATGATAAGGATAATAAAGAAAAAATTACAACAATCATATATATTAAAACGCAAAGCACTTTTTTAAGAGCAAAATCGGCACTTCTGCGCATGAACATTGATCATTGTTATTGTTGTTAATTTGCTGTGATAAAGATTATACTACCTACAACTACATGACAAGCCAACAATACCCAACAATCCACTCTTACACTAAATGGATTGTTTTAAATCTTTTTTTGTGAAACCACACAGTTGTTTGCCATCAAATTTTGGCAGATTCCATCTAGTTAATAATAATTATGAAGGGCTTAAGAAATTATATAATGAGAGATTTCTGAAATCTGGTGGACAATGAAAATGTGATTTATGAGAATCCATGTTTGGATTGTAATCTTAATTATGTTGGTCAGTCAGTAGATCAGGTTGGGCTGGCCAGGTTGGCTGAGGTTTCTAACACATTTGAATTGCAGTGAAGCAACCAGACCAGCCCAACCTGACTTTGAGTGACTCTTTCTCACCCATTTTCTCAAAATCTTTCAAGGGGAAGGGTGTGATTAAAAATTGTTTTTAGACTAATGTGGTGTTGCTCTACAGGGTAGCAATCGGAAATTTTTCTCTATCTTTAATAGTTTTCGAGTTAGCAAATGGATGACCTTAAATTTGGGGATCAAAGTCAAATTTGAGTGCGGCAATGAATTCCCCACTCCCCCATTACCTATAAACTACACTCCACTCTATTTGAGGTTATTTTCTACAAATAAATAAATAAATAAATAGATAGCTAAATTAAATGTATACATTGAGAATATCAAATTATTATCTTTGTCTTTTCCTGGTAGGCTTGGTGATGTTGTCTGATGCTTTTGACAAGAGTGCCCCTTATTTATTTGAATATTAATCAATTTATTACCTGCACTTTGTTTGGCTAGCTAGATTTTTAAATTTTTGAGAGTTTCAGGATTTTTGTTGTCATTGCATCTTTACACTATATTCAATAACTCATTTATTTTACCAAATTCATGTTTCATTTTACCGAATTTCAGTGTAATTGGATTTGTCGAGTTAAGTATAAATCATTTGATTATATACCTTACCCCTATAATATATTTCATTGCATTTTTATCTTTGCATTAGTTGTTTAAGTTTATTTCTGAACTTAATATTATTATATGCTCAATTGCATAATTTTTCAGTGTCTGTTTCAATATATGATTCATCCTTACTTCTGAGGACAGAAACTCCTTCTCTGCACATTTTCTCTACATGACAAATTCTACTAATATAGAGAAGGAGGGTGGGATTTTAGATTATTTTCTTTTGTTATGTTACAGTTTTTTATGTAATGATTGATGATAATTTAAGAACAAAACACTTGTCACACCTTTAGAGTTTTACTGTTGCAATCAAGACCCTTGTTTCTGCTTTGGAAATACAAAATGGATTCACACACCGTCTATGATAATTTTTTTTCTTTAGTTAATTCCAAACCTCATTTGCTATATCAAACGATTAATTACCATACATATAAACCTTTAATTTAATAACCTTAAATTTACCATTGTAATTGTTAGGTGCTACTTCTTTTATTATGGACTTCTTTTTTTGCCTTTCATCTTAAGACTGGGTTTTATTTAAATTATGGTAACTTTTATTTCTTATTGAGAGACTAATTAAAGAAGCTCAGCATTTAATTAATGATTGCTTCCTTTTTATGCTTTCCCATTTAACATAATTGAGTTTCCTTAAATTAAAAATTTCTCAGTAGTGTTTTCCCTGACTTTTCAAAACTCTGAATCACTTGATTTTTGATGAACTTTAAAAAAATCACTCACATTAATGAATTTAAAAAAAGCAAAAAAAAGATTAATTACAATGAAATAACAAAATCTTTTAAACATTCCAAGGAGGAGCTTTAGCAGTGAAGCAGAAATACATTTATACATTTATTAAAAGGAAATAAATCCCCCCCCCCCCCCCCCCTCTCGAGTAGCGTAAGACAAATAGCAGATCCTGCAGTTGTCTATTTTTACCCATTTATCTGTACTTTTTACCTCTCCCCAAGTTTTTTAATCAAAAAATTAATTTTCTCGAATGTAATATGTAGAAAATATAAAAAAGCTCGCATTTTCTTTCCTTTCTCATCATTTCCGAACGTATGATATATCACATTCCATATGTTGCCGTAATTCTAAAGACCAAGTGACTGCCACCCCTGCAAATCCGACCCCAATGGAACAACTGGGCCTAAACTTCATAGTAATGTAAGATCTTGCCTAGAGGAATTTGGATACTGAATTTCACGCCTTTTTGTACTTAATTGCATGTACATATGTTGTCCTCTCTGAATCCCATCCCCGTAATTCTGACCCCAGTGTACCAATCAGAACCAAACTAAATAATGCAGATGGACATGCCCATAGGAAGCTACATTCCGAATTTCAGCCTTCTACCTCAACAAATGTAGAAATTATAAAGGGGACGGACTGACATTATAAAACCAATAAGTAGCTCCATTCTTCCGCTACTTAATAATATAGATTATGAGCACTTGAGCAATCGTGCGTCGACAAAGCGATTTCACGTGCGCGTGCCGATGTCAGTAATGCTTAAAAGATGAACAGAGAATAACAATGTATTCCTTCGTGACAAATTGCTTGCTATATGACATGCCATTATCTTGGTATTCTTTAAACTCACTGTTTTAGCACGTGAATTCGACTTGAAGGGGTCCACGAAAACTTCTGAAGAGTTGATACGGCCGAGCTAAGACTTTGATGGTCATATTCCTGAAAACAGAATTTGAAAAAGTTAATCCGTTTTCAAGTTATTGTGCAAACGGCGGACGACCGGATAAACGTACAGACCAAGGGCGCATTCTTATAAGTAGCTTTTACGCTAAAGCTCTTAATAATACATTTGAAACTTTTCCCCATATGTTTTGATTCTATGCACAATGATATAACTAAAGATTGGACAACTGGGGGCAGTTTGCCCCCTTCTCCAATAACACAATACACATCAAATGTACTAACACAAAGTAAAATCAGCATACAAGGAAAATAGTAAAAACCTTTGAAAATTTTAAGATACCATGTTTATTTCCAAATGAAAAAAAAAATTACAATATTCTACAAAGTTATTTTTCTTGCTTTTCTGTTAGCAAAATCAATACTGACATTTCGTCTGTCAGTTCTTGTTCTATAGAAAATATGACATTATTTATCAATGTATTTATGAGTTATTTCCATTTTTGATGAAATAAAGCATTCATACCAATTCTATTAATAATTAAGCTCCACTTAGCAGTTAAAACAGATATGATCATATGAGCCAAGGTCAAATCAATAAGCAGGCCAGGTGGCCGAGAGGGCTAGGGCATAGGCTTTCTAGTCTCGAGTCCGCCTGGCTGTGGGTTCGAATCCCGCTGTGGGCATGGATGTTTGTGTTTGTCCCAGGCTGCGTACAGATATATCTTGTGTAAAAGGTGCAAAATGACCTAAGTAGTCAACGCCTTAATTTCTAGAACCCCCCCCCCCCAAAATCAATAAGGCTATCTTCAAGGGAATATTAAAAAAAAAAAAGAACCTCAGTCAGCTTTTAAAATTATTCTATAATTGCTCATTTTTAATTCACTAAAACATTTATTTTTAATTCAAAATATACCCTACTGCATGTTCTTAACTATTTAATGTGATCAAAATGTATCTTGATTTTAATAAAATGAAAATGTATCACTTTATTTGGCATATTTTTTATGCTTGTACTATTCAATTATGAAGTTAAAAAAATTTTAATGATTCATGTTTGAATTATAAAAAGGACTGTTATAAACAGAGCATTACAGTATTACAAAAAGCTTCTTTCCCTGTTTTTTTCTTTCTTAGCCTGTGAATTTCATATGAGCACATAAGTGCTATGCAGAAAAGCTATTTTTCGGGGTAAAATTATTTTGGTTGAAAACTGCAAATAAAATGAATAAAAACTTTTGCAAATTCTTGAAACCAAATAATAGTAAAAAAAAAAATTTAGAATGCAGAGTTCAGACTATTAATTAAAAATAATTAAAAATACTGGATTATTAGTTTATGGAAAATGCTGGTTAAGGGTAATTTTTTAAAGGTTAATTCAGCAATACTTTAATCATCCTAAATTTGTACTCTTTTAAGAAGCAAATTTAAAAGGTAAAATGCTTGAATCTGAAGTTAATTTCCTTAATTTAATAAAGAATGCATCCCCCCCCCCCCTTGATATAAAGGTTAATTAAATATAAATGAATTTTGTTAAATTTTGTACAAGTAAGGTTTACTTGGTTATCAAAGGAGTAAATAAGTGTGACCTCCCTCTGCTTAAGGAGGAGGAAGGAAAGACTAAAATGATTCAAAGAATTATTCTTACATTCACTTCCTTTTGCATCTAATCGACTTGTACTTAATTGAGTGATTGAAATAATTGCATTGATTGTCAGTTCCTATTATGACTCCCCATCTGACTTCTCTGTCATGTGTTGTTTCTTGGCTAAATAGAAATCATTTATAAGGAATTTTTGTTTGATTCTTTTTTGTTATTTTTTTTTTTTTATATAAATTACTATATTATTTGATTTCAACATGAAAACTTGTTAATAAGTCTTTAGAGCTTGATAAGTCATTAAATAATTCCTTGCCACCTTAATCTTTTAATTATAGTTATGGATCTCATAGTTTAATAAAGAATATTGAACTTTTTTTTATAATAATAATAATAATAATAATAATAATATTTTATAAAAATTATATCTTCATTTTTAATTCAGATATAGAATCTTTCATTGGAAGTATTATATCACATATTTCATTCAGATATAGAATATTTAAAAATATTTTTAATATTCTTATTTATTGCTGTTCATTCATTCATTCAAGATTTCTTTTAATTCGTGGTATTGAAGCAAAGCACCAGAAGTGAGATACTGGCTGCATTTGACCGGATATTAGATGTTGTCAGCTGACTTTCTTGATAGACCTGACATTTTAATAAGTGTGCCTATAATAAATTAGAGAAGCAAGGAAATGATTATAAGTCATTCATAAACTTTCTATAAAGTTAAAAGAAAAAGTATAGCCTGCAAAGATGAGTAGTAAAACCCAAATGCCATAACTGCTCAGAATGCAAAATGTTAATAACTATGCTGAAAATGTATTTAAAAGAATAGCATATTATATAAAACTATTGAATTCATATAATTTTCTAACGAACTACTTTTTAGGCAGTATTTTAAAGACTATGTTCATTACATTAATATTGGTTTGAATTAAATACATAATACAATTCAAATAATAAGATTTCATGAATTTTAATTTGATTTCTTAAATGCAGAAGTAAGTTATGTATGTTCAATTTAATCCAGTTTAAACAAAAATTGTTGATAATTCTTAATCAGTAGTTATTTAGACCTTTAAAATATCTTTTAATGTGATATTTTAATACTGCTATTGATATTGCATATTTTCCTCTTCCTTAAACTCATGCAGCTTTACTGATTAGAAAAAGTAAGTTTAGTATTTAATATGGAATTGTATTTTAATAATTTAATTTTAATTACAATGTAAAATTTAAAGATAAAATTTAAAACTTTTGTTTTCCATTTTCCATTTTATGTAATTTGTAAATTTTCAATGAACATATTCTTAAGCTGACTTTTAGAGATCTTAATATCAGTATTATTAAAAAGAAGATTGAATTTTAATTCACTTATTCATTTAAGTATAGTTTTGCATTTGTAGCTTCATGCATTCACTTAAAGAATTTGTTTTTAGATAATTGATAATTATTATTAACATTAACTTTATTATTTAACATCATTACAGAAACATTTTATTTGATAAGACATCGGCAAAAAACATATCTCATGAAGAGAGTTCTTACGCAGTTGATTAGTACTATTCCTTATTCTTCACCCAACTCAGAGAAACCCTAATATTTTACTTTATCTGAAGATACAAGATCAGGGGTGACCAACCTTTTTTTGTCTTGGGCCAAAATAAATTTCTGAAGGTTTTCAGGGGGCCAAACATTTGTAATTCAAATATTTTATGAAACATAACCACGTACAATCTTACTTGTTAATAAATTTTACAGTAAATAGTTCATTTCACGGGCTGCATAAATTCCTTTGGTCCGCGGGCCGCAGGTTGCTTACCCCTGTACTAGATCATTTACATATGATGAACCTTCATTGCCATGAAGTCTTATAAATCAAAGATAATAGTGGAGCTTACAGTCTATACAGAAGATGGACAAAATACAAGGAGAACTCAATAAGTAAGTTTCAAATGGATATAGAAATGAAACAAATAAGAATACTAACTTGAAAACTACTTTTATTTCTCCACATAATCTCCCTGTATAAAGAGACACTTGTCCCATCGTTTCACAAGCCCCTCAAAACCATCACCATAAAATTCTTTGGGCTCCCATCTGAACCAGGCAGTGAATTCCCTTTATACATCTTGGAATTGAACAAAAAGAAGTCGCTTGGAGCAAGTTAAGGGCTAGACAGAGGATGTTCAGAAACTTCCCAGTTGAGCTTTCACAGCATTTCAGTTGTCTTGTTGGCAATATGAGGACGCACGTTATCATTCAATAACACATCTTTGATGAGGAGTTCTGGTCGCTTTTTTTGAATGACATTAGATGACGATTTTACAGTAAGAGTTGGCTTTTACAGTTTACTCTTGCTGCCAGAATATGGTAACCAATATTCCCTAGTGCCCTAGTGACCCCAGAAGACTGTGAGCATCACTTTCCTGGTGATGAAACTGTACAAAGAGAATTTACTACCTGCTTCAGACAGCAGCCCAAAGAATTTTATGCTACTGGTTTTGAGGGCCTTGTGAAATGATGGGACAAATGTCTGATTGTACAGGGAGATTATGTGAAGAAATAAAAGTAGTTTTCACCTCAGTACTCCTATTTATTTCATTTCTATATTCATTTGTGACATACTTACTGACTTCCCCTCGTAATATGAACATGTCATATAAAAAAATTTCATAGTTTGTCCTTACAGTACAGCTAACAGAGAGATCTTCCACTTGTAGCCGTGAAGGCATAAATATCAGACTTTCAAAGGCAGGTGTAAGCAGTATACGACAATATGCTAGTAGTCAAATACTATTATGGCCAACCTCTCAGACATCCAAAGAGGCATTGGTGTGTGCTTTTCTGGAGCTTCAGTGATGAAAACAGCTAACCTTGTAGGTGTTTCAAGGAGTACTGTATCAACTGTTATAAAACCTATGCTAAAACATGGTAAGATATCTTCCTTGAAACAAAAAAAGTGGACAGAAGTCAAATCTCATTGACTGTGATAGATGGGTGTTGAAGCAGACTGTAGCCTGAAAACACTAGATAACAGTGTCCCAGATAATCTCCAGCATCTTGTATCAACCAAAATATCCACTGCTTGCTACCATTAGTTGGGGCAGGGCAGCTGTTTCAAAATCATTGATGTCATTGTGTAATGGTTTGAAGAGATGACAGTGGTGCAGAGAGCATATGGACTGGATAGAACAGCGGTGAGGACTGGTCATCTGCTCTGGTGAATCTGCCTTTACGTTATTTCAGACCATTGAATATGTGCATGTCAGGAGAAGGTCCACAGAAACCTTTCATATGAGAATGTTTGACTGCGTCTATCCTACTGTCCAGCAAGGAGGGTGCTCTGTAATGGTACGGTTTGGGTGTCTTCTTATTGTCTGGAGCCATTTGTACTCCTGCATTAAAGATTCATAGCATGCAATATCTGAATATTCCAGGTGATCATCTTCATTGAATGCTCCAGACTATGTTCACTTATAATTTGGAAATTTATTTTTCTGGAAATCAATCTCAAATTAATCCTTTACGATGAACTTTAGCTGGATGTTACTCAAAAAGTCAGGACACAGTCAATGTTGGCATTAAGAATCTTTTTCAAAAAGACCACATTGTCAGGTTGTCTTCTTTTGATCATGGGAATAAGTCCCAGGAAATTCTCAACAGAGTCAATGGGCACTGCAGCATATTCGAACCCGAGTTACAGTGTGTATAAATCGGAATTTCTGAAGCTGTTGAATATGCCCAGGCCACACAGCAGTATTCAAGTACTAGTCATACAAGTGCTACATACAATTCTATTAGGCATCCATACAGAGTACATGTGTGGAAGTTCTAATAATAAAATTGAGTGTTGTGGAGGCTTTGTGTTCAGAGTGTTAGTTTATTGTCCAGTTCTGTCTGGTAGTGATTTCAAGTCAATAATATATGAGTGCTGTTGTCAGATGCACCAAGAAAGAAATGAAAGTGGTGATACATGTTCTTCACTCAGATTATTTGCAGAATACAGCAGCAATATGGTGAGAGCAGTAATTCATGTAGCATTCATGAAAGCCTGCCAGTTTGACATCAAGGTAATCGAGCAAATGATTCAAGATGTAAAGTTTGCATGATGGTCTATATCGCTGTGTAACTTGTTGAAAGAATAAAGGTCTGGAAATAGCGATATGGTAGCGGTTTATTAATTGTTCTACGCGTTCGAGGAAATCTCATCATCAGGAACTATGATCACTACAAAACTGGCATGGGATACAGCATCTTGTTATATAACCACTTTCCACCAATCAGTGGAGATGTGTTACTAATCTACCAATGATTGGTGGAATTACGATAGACGTGGCCTCCATTGAAAGTTATTTGAAAAGTATCTTATAAAGGATAAAAATATTTATAATAGTATTGTACAAAATAAAATAAAAAAAATAAATTAAATAAATAAATAAAATAATTCGATAAGCGGTCGATAGGAAATGCGATCGGAACAATCGTAATCGATTGAAGATGATGGGGTATCAACCAGAGACAGTCGAACTCGGTGACTGTTAACTTTCGAGTTATGTGTATGATATAATAATATACATATATAATAACATATAATATAATGAATAGTACAATCATGGGCAGTTTTTTCCCGGGTGGGTGTCATCATCTGGGTTTGGTTTGGTTTATATCCAGTATCCCTGCTTTGGGGCAAATGTCCGTTCAATCCGGGCTTGGGATTGTGTTCATGCTGTCGGACAGCATAATTCAATAAGATTCAAGATGAGTTATAATTGATGATACAGTAAATGAGCCGACAGCTCGTTTTCCATGAATTACTAATTTTCGAAAAATGTTCTTGTTTGATACCACATTAACTTACAGATGTGCACAAACAGAATGGTTTAAAATTTTCAAACCAAATTTGAAACTTTATGAAGATACAGAAGATGTGGGTTCATCACTTGAACCAGAAAGTACGCAGGAAATTACAGACATATGAACAACTGTCATCACCCACAACAAAAAAATTCAAAATTCCCTTTTCTGTAGTAAAGTTGATGATGACGGTAGTTTGGAATATGGAAGGCCTACTTTTAGCTTATTATACTCTTAAAGTGAAATAGTAAATAATGACAGTTACTATAAACTCAGGACAATGCTCTTCTTCATACAATCAGGAAAATGATTCTTGCATTCAAAATTTTGATTTTGAGAGCTGTTGGAGTACTTCCCATTCAGTCTCAACATAGTCCCCCCTGGCTTTCATAGACAGACATTTTTTGAGATGATAATTTCATTGAAGCATGGAGTGGCTACACATAAGAACAAAAGTTTATTTTGCATTGGAATTCAGAAGCTTCTTAAGAAGGGTCTAATTGCAAAGAAATCTTGTAAAAAAAAAAAAAAACAACCTAAGTTTAATTTGTTTGTATAAGAGGCTTGATTTTTTTAAAATGCTCCTTTATTTTTGAGGACTAAATTAATCGTACGTACTTATGATGATAACATGTGCTTCAAGACGTTTGTTTTCTTATCAACACAAAATTGGGTAAAAGATAAACTGGGGAAATGGAAAACTTGAGATAGAATGGGGAAAATCTGTACTCATAGAAGAAGATAAATTTTATAAAATATCAATATATGCATTTTGAAGGCACAGCTTGAAATGGGAATAAAAGATTTTTCAGATCTGAGAATGGAGGCAAATTTATTTTAGTTTTTTGTTTATTTTTATCACAAATATGAGATGTTAGCATCTTAGTAGCAATTATAAGTGAACTGGTCATTAAACAACAAAATCGGGATTCTGTGATGGACCAATGCTGCACAGGCCAGAAGTATAGAGAACATATTGATCTTGGACACAGAAAGCCGTGCAAACTTCAACCACATTACAATATTAATCTGCTTTAGCATTTTTGCAGGTATCAGAAAAATAGTCAATTCAAATGATTTGAACAATTAAAGTTTTAATGAAACTAAGAAAACAGATGCCAAATTCTGATGTTTATAAATATTTGAGTGGCACAAGAGTATGCAAAGATGATGATAAACCAATGTCTGCACATGTCAAAAAATAATGAGAAATTGCTGAATGAATGTAGAATTTTTGTACATTGATAAAGAGACTGATAAAGATTATCTCTAATCAAACAGAAAGTCACATTCAAATTTATGTGTGTATTTTGGAGGAAACTGAAGTGTTCCAAGCCTTTTTTGGACAAAGTCATCACTTGAACAAGACTTTGACTTTTTAGTATGATCCTGAAGTGAAACAGCATTTAATGCACTGGAAAATACCATCATCACTAAGCTAAAGAAAGCACAATAAAGTGAGTCAAAACTGAAGGCCATGTTGAGGTTTTCTTAGACAATAAGAATTCAATTTTGGAAGATTGGGTTTCTTACAGAGCAACAATTAATCAACACTAATGTAAACAAACTCTGAAAACTTTGCTGGAAAGAATCAAAAATAAGAGACCACAATTTTGGGAAAAACACCAGAGTAGGAGATTCATCTTTTATCAAAGCAACGAATCTGCCTACTCAGAAACCAAACTTTTGTGAAGTACCATTTTTTGGCTGAGGAAATCATCACGAAGACTTGAAAACCATCTCTACAAACCAGATATGTAGCACCATGTGACATTTTCTAGTGCCTAATGCTGAATTTGCATTCAAGGTAAACTGTTTCTAGTCTGTTTTTGTGCTGGAGAACATCTCACTGAAAGTAATCAACAGCACTGCTTTGATTAGTGTTTATATGCAAGAGGAGAATACAGTGCTCTGCCAAAAGTATCCGGACACCCCTATATATAGATGTTTTGTCAGTGAAAAATACCTAGAAAAATACCTGACAAATTATCCTGAAACTTCAGGAGTGTAAAGAGCATGTTACACCTCATATATTTCAGCAAAGTTTTATCCTAAAGGCAAATAGGGGACCAACAATAAATTGAACAAAAAAAATAATGTTTGGGATCACCTTGGTAAAAATAATGCTTGAAATGCCTTGTAGCTGTAGCATATGATTATGAGGCTTTTTTTACTTAACTGTGTTCATTTGGATGAGAATAGCACGTATATTCATGCAGATATAAAGGTCAATATGCCTTCATATCAGCATAAGGAGAAGTTGATGTCCAAAAACAAAAATTTGGAGAGAACCCCTTATCGTTTTGTTTATATTTGAGAGCGAACTGAAATTCAACTCATTCTATAGGCGATATCTTTCTGGTAGAAGGGTGGATCATAATAGTGTTCCTATTGATTAAACAGGTGGTGGCCTTACACTATAACAGAGGGACATCAGGAGTTCCAACTAGCTTTGCCATTTATTCCCGGCTTTGGCAAGGATATATACAGCAAGAGGCATGCAAGCCTTTATATACAGAACAGAGGTACAAATTATGCAAATACATGAACCAATAGGATACAAAAGAATTAAAGAGGAAATAATTGCCAATAGGATAAATAGAATAAACACAGATTTTCGAATTATAATGGCCAATAGAATAAAAAGAGTGTAAACGCTAATTTTATAAATTATACAAAAAGAAAATATACAAAGGGATGGTGCACGTTTATGCGGACCGAAAAGAGAACTATCCGGTTGTCTGAGGACAAGAGGATTTACAGAAAATAAAATAAAACGGGCAAGAAATAACAAAATGCAAAAGAAAACATAAACCATAATAAAGAAACCGAGAAAAAGGAATCATAATACATGTAGATCAGATAAAGAGTTGTGTATTGCATACACATTAAAATCTGTTTGACAGTTGAGAAGCAGGTGGGGGGAGGACTTCTTGGCCTTGAATATTTCGATCGCTTCGAGGGTAGCAGTTTTTTCTGGTCTATTGCAGATATGTAAGACAGACATAACATCTTCTTGTGTCTTTAAAGTGTGTCCGGAATCTTCGAGGTGGTTTGCATAGTGGGAATTACGATCTCGTTTTCTATACGAGTCAATGTGTTCTTTGAATCGTACTGCAAAATTGCGGGTCGATAATCCTACATAGAATCTGTCGCAAAGCGCACGATTCAGGCGGTAAATTGTGGATTGGGAATATTTGTCGGTGGTGACGGCGGCGGGTGGGTTCAGGATGCGGGCTGATGGTATAGGAGTACGAAAAGATATTTGAAGGCCGAAGGACGACAGGAAGTTAGAGAGCTGGGAGAAATTAGGGCCCAGATACAATAAGGATATCCATTTCTTGGGAAGGGGCGAAACAAGAGGGGAGGGGGAGAAGAGGGCCCGTCTGCGGCGGTGAAGAATACGGGAGAACATGGAGGTCAAATATCCATTGGTATGGGCGAGGTTCCGGATTATGCGGAGTTCGGATGATCTGGATAGGGGGCTGAGGGGGAGCTTCAGGGCACGGTCAATTAGGAATCTTAATGAGGCTTGTTTGTAGGTGGGGGGGGGGTGAGGAGGAATGGTATATTAAGTTGGAGGATGTGGTCGGTTTACGGAAGACGGAAAAGGAGAGGCGGTTAGTGTGGGGGTTGTTGGTAATGAGGATATCAAGGAAAGGAATGGATCGGTTTGTTTCTAGTTCAAAAGTAAATTGAATATGTGGGGAAAAGGAGTTAAAAGTGTTAACAATATTAGTGGGGGTAGTGGATCGGGAGTCAAAGAGGATGAGGATGTCATCGACATATCGGAAATACGCGATGACACAGGGATTATTAAGGAGGGGGGGTAACGTATGTTAATTCCAGGTGCTGTAGGAATACCTCAGACAGAAAACTGCTGAGTGGAAATCCCATTCCTAGCCCTGTGGGTTGGGAATAGTAGGAGTTGTTAAAGGAGAAATTGTTCTGCGAAGAAGTTACAGAGAGGATAGCTAGTAGGTCAATAGTATTGGGTTTAGGGAAAGACGCAGCAAGTAACAGACGCTGTAGGATAGAAAAGCTGGGGGTGACAGGGATGTTAGTGTATAAGTTGGTGATGTCAAGGGACATAAGGGAGAGGTGCTCATCAGTGTGGATGGAAGAAAGGGACTCAGTAAGGGTTAGGGAATTGCGTACATTGTAAGTATTAGGGAGGATTTTCAGGTTAAAGAGGAAGGTAGAAAGGGATTTGGCAACGAGGTGGGCAGGAGCTGGGGAATAGTTAACAACGGGGCATATAGGCATGTTAGGTTTATGGATCTTGACTAGGGCGTTAAGGTTGGGTGGGCGAGGGTTAGGTGGGATGAGGCGTCCGAGGTATCTGAAGCGTGGGGATTTGTGATACTTAGAGGTGGGGTCGCAAGGGAAGGTGACAAAATTGTTGGCGGCGATGAAATCATTGACTTTATCTATATAAGTAGAACGGTAAATGATGAACGACATGTTACCTTTATCGGCCTTGATGACGAGGGCATCGGAGTCTTGTAACTTCGTTTTCAAGGTGGTGGAGGCAGCAGCATCTGTGAGAAGTTCACGGGGTGGTCTAGACGCGGACGCTTCTATGAAGGATTTGTGTATGAGATATCCGGCGATGGCACGCGCTGGAGGACGGTCGGTCTGGGGGAGTAGGCTGATGGCAAGTACAACATCTGTGATGACATCGTGTAAATCGGATTGTGTTGGCTTCTTATAGACAACGTGTTTGAGGCCTTTGTCAAGGAGTCGCTGCTCGTTGTCGGACAGCTGGATTGAATTTAGGTTCACGACATTAGCGTGGAAAAGAAAATTACCTTCAGGAGGACGTGGACGTATAGGAGGCGGGCGTCGGAGGTTGTCTAGCTTCTTGCACAGGGTCGCCTACCCAGCTCTCTAACTTCCTGTCATCCCTTGGCCTTCGAATATCTTTTTGTACTCCTATACCATCAGCCCGCATCCTGAACCCACCCGCCGCCGTCACCACCGACAAATATTCCCAATCCACAATTTACCGCCCGAATCGTGCGCTTTGCGACAGATTATATGTAGGATTATCGACCCGCAATTTTGCAGTACGATTCAAAGAACACATTGACTCGTATAGAAAACGAGATCGTATTTCCCACTATGCAAACCACCTCGAAGATTCAGGACACACTTTAAAGACACAAGAAGATGTTATGTCTGTCTTACATATCTGCAATAGACCAGAAAAAACTGCTACCCTCGAAGCGATCGAAATATTCAAGGCCAAGAAGTCCTCCCCCCACCTGCTTCTCAACTGTCAAACAGATTTTAATGTGTATGCAATACACAACTCTTTATCTGATCTATTATGATTCCTTTTTCTCGGTTTCTTTATTATGGTTTTAGTTTTCTTTTGCATTTTGTTATTTCTTGCCCGTTTTATTTTATTTTCTGTAAATCCTCTTGTCGTCAGACAACCGGATAGTTCTATTTTCGGTCCGCGTAAACGTGCACCATCCCTTTGTATATTTTCTTTTTGTATAATTTATAAAATTAGCGTTTACACTCTTTTTATTCTATTGGCCATTATAATTCGAAAATCTGTGTTTATTCTATTTATCCTATTGGCAATTATTTCCTCTTTAATTCTTTTGTATCCTATTGGTTCATGTATTTGCATAATTTGTACCTCTGTTCTGTATATAAAGGCTTGCATGCCTCTTGCTGTATATATCCTTGACAAAGCCGGAAATAAATGCGAAACTAGTTGGAACTCTTGATATCTTTCTGAATTTTCATGCTATTTGCTTGGACTTTTTATAAGAGTAGCACATTATAGCTAACATATTATGCAAAAGACATCTTAGTAACTCTTGCGCATGCACAGTTAAATATTATTTAGTAAAAATTTCATCAAATATTTAATATTTTTATATTCTTATTAAAGGGTAATGTCTCTACTGTAGTTTGAAAATGGAATTGCATTGGGTTGAAAGCCCTGCATGTTAAAAACAAAAACCTTAGGAAAAAATTTTGAATTTTTTAAAGAAACCTTTATATCTCCATGAATATTCATGTTATTCTCATCCAAATGAACACAGATAAGTAAAAGAAGCCTCATAATCATATGCTATAGCTACAATGCATTTCAAGCATTATTTTTACCAAGGTGATCCCAAACATTATTTTTTTTGTTCAATTTATTGCTGGTCCCCTATTTGCCTTTAGGATAAAACTTCGCTGAAATATATGAAGTGTTACATGCTCTTTACACTCTGAAGTTTCAATTAGTTAAGTATTTTTCTACATATTCGACAAAACGTCTATATACATGGGTGTCCGGAAACTTTTGGCAGGGCAGTGTATACTGAAAGGGAAATGAGTAGAAATGTGAGTTTTCATATTTAAATTAAATTACACCATTAGTCATTTTTTAATAACAATAAAATAGTTCTTGATTATGAAATGCATACTTTCTATTCATTTTGCTGTTGCAATTTAAGACCCCCCCCCCCCCTCCCTTCTTATTGTTAACTTCAACATGCAACATGACCTTATATCACATACAATTACATAATAGCCCACACCATAACATCATAAAGATGTTTACTGAGACTTATTTATCTTCATTTCAGTAGATACTACAAATTGTCCAATTAGCTTAGTTTATTATTTTTTAGATAAAACTGAACAACTTACTAAGAATTCTATTATTTTCTATCTTTCTATATTGAGAATAAATTTGTGTATTGGAGCTAAATTTGGAGTCTTCAATTTAATGGAAAAATACAATATATTTTATCTTAAAAAAATTATATTAAAGCTTGCTTGAAAGAATGAGTTAAGTGACATAAAATTGAAATTTTCTTTAAAATATATTATCTCTTTTATACCGTGTGTCTCAAAAGTCACGTGCCATATGAATGTTGGCTTTATGTTCACACAGTTTCGCAAGCTTATCGTTCATGGTCAAAATATGCACCATGCACTCGAAGACAATGTCTCACATGTTCCAAATTTTCTTCTGCCACGCGTAAAAGTGTAGCAGGTGAGCTTGGGAATATCAGGGTGCTGTCGATGAAATTTGTCTGCAGCTTCTCGAGATGTTCTGTGTTGATCCCCACAAAGAAATATCAGCTCTACACATTGTTCCGGTGTCAGCATTATTCCTCTACTTCACTATTTCACCTACAAAATCAAAGCAACCAATTTATCCATTTGGCATGCGACTTTTGAGACACACAGTATTTATATTTTATTAGATTATTAAGGGAAAAACTGTGAAATAGAACAACCTATAAAGGTTTTCACTTTGTATATAGTGCACATAATAATTTCACTTAAATTTTTTAAAAAAATTCTTATAAAATAGAATACATGTTGAATCTTTGAATTGTCTTTGAGAATACTGCTAACTGTTTAAAAGAATTTTCTTATCTTGTTTTATTAAAATTAATAACTCTTTAAAATGTTCACATCAAATGGAAATATAAAATATTTTTTATTTAAACTTTTAGGATCTAATGTTTCAAATTCTAAGTGGAGTTGATTTCCTGCATTCAAATCGTATCATTCACCGTGATCTGAAGCCACAGAACATTTTGGTTACACAGGATGGCCAAGTGAAATTGGCTGATTTTGGTCTCGCAAGGATCTATGATTTTCAGATGGCACTCACATCTGTTGTAATTATTTTCTTTATTATTCAAGTATAACATTTGAATAAAAATCTTTTAGATGGTTATTTTGACTTAACACAAAAATTTTTGGGTTTTATTACAGTCATATGAGATTAGGTCCTGAATGAGAAAAAAAAATTTAGAGCAAATTAAAAAGCAAAAAATTTATAATAACAAATTTCTCTGTACATAAAAACATTTATGTATGCAAAGAAAAAAAAGAAAATTTCTTAAGGTATAGGTGAAGTCTTGAGTTGAAGTTGCTTCCTACTCATCTTGCTTGTAGTTTACTCTTACTTTTAATTATACAGTCGACCCACTTATAACGAATTTTTTAAATGTCCACAAATTTTTTCGTTATAAACATACTTCTTTATAAATGTACAGTGGATATAGCGAATTTATTTTTTATTTAAAGTGGATTTTTTTATATCTGACAAAGAAAAAGCACTCAATTGTGTGCTTTTCAATTTTTTTAATAACCAAAAATAATATATCCTTTTTTTCTCCTTCAGCTTCTACTTGCTTTATGACCTTAATTTTTGTGTTGAGATACATGTATACATAGAATTCGGGTGTTGCTAGGCACCTTTTCCTTTTTTCTACTATTGTATTCCCAACCTCTGCTCCTACTGAGTGAATAACTCAATGCCAAATTGAGACTCGGAAAAAAATCTTTATTTTTAAAAATTTCGCTATATCCAAACAAAAGTTGCATAACAGCCCATAAAACAATTCGTTATATATGTATTTTCGTTATATCAGATTTCCTTATAATTGGATAAAAGTTATACTGATACACTGAATCTATTGTTGGGGATTTCAATTAACTTTGCTATAACTGCTTTTTCATTATAAATGAGTTCGTTATATGTGGTTTCGACTGTACTCTTCTTAAACTTTTGATGTTATCCAAGAAGAGTATACAGTAGAATCTGGTTTTAACCTAGTTCAATTCAACTCTTCGACCGAAGCAAGTAAAACTTGAAAATTATATAAAGCCTTAAATACACTAATGTGTATACAATACTGTAATTCATTGTTTACAGATATTCTATGTTTACAGGTTTCATTTTACATATTTTTTCTATTATAGCTTACAAAATTTCATCCTTCATTGTTTAATTGCACTGTAAATTACTTATCACTTATGAGGGGCGTTCAAATTTGACCTGGAACTTTTTTTTTTGTAAATTTCATTGTTGTAAAAGTCTAAACTTTCATTGTTGGGATGGCAACTACGAAAATGGAGCACCACTCATCCAGTTGCCATGACAGCCGATTGTTTGTTTAAACAAAATGGCGGACAGCAATGTATCAACCAAAGTGCAACAACGAATAATCATCAAGTTTCTCCACAATGAAGGTGTGAAAGCATCTGAAATTCATCAGAAACTTCAAACACAGTTCACCGAATCATGTTTGTCTCAATCATTTGCTTTGCTTGGTGCCAAAAGTTTGAAGGAGGGTGAGAACCTCATAAGGCAAGGCCAGCAACTGTTGATGGCATCATCGCACGAACAAATGAGCTGATAAGGGACAACAGGCACATTCATGTCCAAGAATTGGCTTCAATACTGAACATCAGTACTGGCTGTGTGGAGATCATCATCCACGATAAGCTGAAATTCAACCAGATGGGCCCCTAAGCAACTCTTCGAGGATCACAAAACCACCCGGGTGGAAATCTGTTCCATGATGCTGCAGTGAAATGACAGGGAAGGTGACAGCTTCCTAAGGCATGTTGTGACCACTGATGACACATGGATTCATCACCATACAAGCAAGCATGCGAGCATGGAGTGGCGACACACTTACTCACCATGGCCCAAGAAATTCAAGATGACACCGTCGGCAACGAAAATGATGGCGACTGTATTCTGGGACATTAAGGGTATCATTCATGTCGATTTTCTGGAAGAATGTCAAACCGTAAATCCACCCTACTATTGTGACATTTTGAGAACATTTGTGAAACCAGCACTAAGGAAAAAGCAACCAGGACTCTTTACCAGTGGTGCTTGTTTTCTGCAAGACAATGTCAGACCACACACAGCCAAACTGACTATGGACACCTGGCAGAATTCAAATGGGACATCTTACCACATCCTCCATACAAATAAAGGATGTGTCTGATACGATACAGATACTATCAATTTTATTGCCGACGCGCGTTTCAGTGTTACACCATTTTCAATGCTAGCATAATAGTAACAAGCGTTTAATCTCTGCCGAATCTCTCCCTTTGCGACTATCACCTTTTTGGGCCATTGAAAGAGTTTTTGGTAGGGCAGAGGTTTGGCTCCAATGAGGTAGTATCCAGATGCTCCCAGAATGTGTAGAGAAGTAAGGAGAATTCTGTAGGAAAGAACTGGGGCGTTTCTTTTTTCCTGATTTTATAAAAAATAAAGTCCAGGTCAAATTTGAACGCCCCTCGTATTACTTTTAATGTACATATGTTTTTATTTTTTTAAACGTGCTCTCATTTATAAAGTCTGCATTATCTGTTTTTTCGATTAAACATGGTAAGGTTGGTCCACAATTGCTCAGATAAGTGAGGTTCTATGGTATTTGATTCATCTTTTATTTAGGATTTAATATAATAAGTATTTAGAGAAAAATAACTTCATAAAAGGAAATAAGATTAAAGAATAAGCAAGATTTAATGCAAAACATTCTGCCATTCTGTTGCCATTTTTGAACAAGATTTTGGTTTAAGATTCGGATAGAGCATCAAAAAATTAAGTAAGAGTTGTATTAGGCACACATGCTTCCAAAGAGATAGCTCTATCTGAATCTATCACTGATAGCTATTATAACACTTACTCACTTTTTGATGCTCTATCTGAATCTGAAGTAAAAATAAATAAAAAAAATCAATAAAAACTGGCAATGGAACAATCGACTTCACGAATGCAGTAACAATGCTTTTAATTAACATCATTATGGTGACCATAGCTGGTTTTCCAGCGGTTGGTACAGCCTCTGGCTCGTTTATCCCCAGCAGCTCTTCCATCATGAAACCCCCCGTGCTTCGGAGGGCACGTTAAGCCGTCGGTCCCGGCTGCTACTGTCATCTCGTAGCAGTCGTTATTTAATGGGATGGCGCAAAACTCCCTCGTAGGAGTAGGTGCCGCAGATTATCGCTTGCGATAATCTACTCTCTGTACTAGATACTAGATACATCATTATGGTAATGCAGTACCACACATTCTCAAGTAGTTCTATTTTATGAATTGTTTCCTTAGATATTTATAAGAGCACATATATTCATTTTTTCATGATTAGTTTTTTATCTGTAATCCCAACTTTACATATGCTCTTAGAAAATAAGGTTTTGTGCACAACAGCTTAATTTGCAGTCTTTGTTCAAGAACCAATTATCAGTAGATTTTAAATTTTGGATCATCTACAAGGTGTTCATAAAATGAGGCATAATAAGTACCTGGCGTGATCCTTTGTATGATCACAAACTTATAGTTCTTAATGCAAAATGTTCAAAACTCAAATTTTAAGGGTCTAAACATCAAGCAAAGTTTTCTAAAAGCTGGTGGAAAATGTCATTTAATCTCGTGGTATAGCGCAGTTCATCATGTGAAGTGTTGGTCCAGAAAGTTCATAAATGACGTAACGGCACCATTCTAAATTTTGAGTTTTAGACATTTTCAATAAGGAATTTTTTGCTTAGATTGATATATGGATCACATTATGTAATTATTATCCCTCATTTTATGAACACCCTGTATATATATGTTTACAGCAACTTAGAGTAGTTTTGCTATATGGAGATCCTTAATTGACAATGCTATAATGATAACAAAAAAATTTCTAAACATATTAATATAATAACAAAATTCTTAAAGAAATTAAATTTTACTGGAAGTTTTGCTTTGTTTTATTTGGCTTTGTTGAACCTTCTTATATGTTTACAGTGCTATAAATAAAGTATTTTTAGGAGAATGTCATCACCACTTAAAATATCATGTTCATTTTCAAAAAAAAAATAAAAAAAAATTATTTGGAAACTATTTCATATTTTGAATTATCGTATATATTCTTTATTTTTTTTATAATTTTGCATGAAAAAAATTTGCATTCATGTAGTATTCGGTTTGAGGTTATTAACCTATATATAATACCCACTAAATAAGGTAACGGACAAGACTTGTATAAGAGAAGATTCGAGGGTATTGTTATTCACACTGCAAGTATGAAATATGATATCAGTGATAGCTATATTCGTGACTGATGGGAAAACACAGTGCAGGGCTCGGACTTGTCCTAAATTTCCCGAAATTCCTGATTTTTATATTAATGTCCTGAAATGTCCTTAATTTACCCTTAGTGTCCTGAATTGTCCTGATATTTTAAAAAATTAACTATTTGTACTTTCAACTTCTTTATTTAACATTTTCACAACAATTTAACAACAACTTATAATCGAAGTATGAAAAGAATCATTCGTTAACCGATGTGGAAATGATTTAATACGATATCTCGTTCATGACGAGATCCTAAGTCATATTCATCACATCCAAGAAATCGTTCGCCACTAGTATCATAATTCAGTGCGCATCTCTTCTGCGCATGCAAGAGATCTCCCTCCCTTTCCTCTGAGTATGGCGCTAATTGCCCCTTCCTCCCCTTCCACCTGTCTTCAGTCTTTACTCTTCCCACCCTCGCTGTCTTTACTCCCCCCCCCCCCCCCCGCCCTGACCTGTGTTTCTAAACTTGAGATTTTGTTGAATTTCTCAAAACGTTCAATTTATCATTGTGAAAAAAAAACATTGGGTGGATATTATTTGAAACCCAACACAGAAACCAATTAAAAAATAAACTAAGGAATTTATTCATGTGTCTTCACGTTGAAATACTATAAAACAATATTTCATGTATATGAAAAAGTACAGACCAATTTTTTAAAAATGCATCATTTTGATATAAATTAGCAGTAGGTTTTTTTTCATTTTTAATCGGGCAGTTAACGTTAATGTGAAATGATTGATGTTTGGGTCAAAAATAAAACTATATTTTAAATATAAAAAAATTAAACACATTTTATTTACCAAATGCTTACAAAGACATTTTTAGCACAAGATATATTTTATTTTTTTGTCAGTTGTAAAAATGTACATGCAAGCCTAATGATAATTTAATTAAATTGAAGAATAAGATTTTGGAATGTTAAACTTTGGGAATTATTTTTATTAAGATTTTGTTGAAGTATAAGTATGATCAAACTCTGTATGAACGGCAAGTATAGCTTGTGCTGGATTCTGAAGAGATGCTGTGATTTGATTTATTGCATTAACAGTAGGTCTGTTTAAGTCTACTTCCCTGAGGATTATCTTTCTCTTGGTGGAAAAGAAATTCTTCTGGGGAGAGATTATTTGGGTATGTTAATATTTTTCTTTTCTAAACAATTTTTTTTTGTTCAGAATTGTAATCGCAGCATCTAGGAGATTGGCAGGCTTTCTGTATTTATCAGTGTTAAGCGAAAATGAATTTGCAGTTAATCCACCAAGCACATTAATCTTGTTAATGATATCTTGATTCTCTTTGTAAACATCTATTTGATTGTTGCTGACCTGAGTCAAGTTTTTGGACTTGAGATTGCGGTTTAGTAAGCATCGTGCATACGTCAAAATTGGGTAAGATCAGAGAAATTACCATTGGAAGGCTTTGATATTACGCAATTTTGACGTATGAGCGATGCTTACTAAACCGCGATCTCATGTCCAAAAACTCGCCCCAGGAATCCAAGTCCCTCTGATGCTCTCCTGCCACCCTCGCTCTCTTTACATCCCCCCTCCCTACCCTTCTCTTTGCCACATTAACAGAAAATAAACAGTAAAATTAAATGATTTCCGGAATAGACTTTCAAAATTACAAAAGCAAATTTCTGAATAATAAGTTATAGATATAACTTGTTGAATATCTTTGTGAATTGTTGATATCCATTTAAATTGCAACTTCGATGTTATTATATTGTATATTACGAAATTAAAGTAAAATTTTTTCATATATATTAAAATAATTAATTAATCACTGATTAAATCATACACAAGTTAAAATTTCAAATGCACTAGCTATAATCCATACATTTAAAATTCTTTGCTCCGAATTCCTCACTATAAAAACTTTGTTTTATTGCGAACTAAAAATTGTCCTGAAATTTATTTTATATGTCCTGAAATTTTATTTTTCTATGGTCCTGAAAAATATTTTATAATGCTCCGACCCCTGACAGTGCGTCTCCAGCATAGTAATGACCGGGCATTGCACGGTCAAAACGGTTGGTTTCTAGACATAGAATTACATAGACGATAAAAGACAATTTGGATGTGCAGCTACTAGTGAAATGTGTCTGAAATGCTTTATGTAGGAGTCATGTTTTACAGGGTGGTGCAAATAAAGCACAAAATACATAAAAGTATTATTTTTCCAGAATTTTTTTCCACTATTAGATTATGTGGATTATTTGATGGTGCAGAGTATTCACGCATATACAGTATCATGAGTTGACTGCATACACAAACTAGATTCTCATTATTAACTCCTGTTTGTACGAGGGTAGTCCAGAAAGTAATGCACTATAATTTTTTCCTCCGCCCCAACAATGTTACGAATGCAAATCTCGAGATGTGCATTCTTTGAAGTTTTTGGAGTGCGCACACAAAGTTTCCGTTTCTTCTGACAGATAGCGTACATGTAGCAATGGAACAACATGGCGTCTGTAAATGATGTACATTGCAACAGCGTGTCGTCATTGGATTTCTCACTGCGGAGCAGGAAACGGTTGGAAACATTCACAAACGTTTATGTGCAGTTTATGGAGCATCAGCAGTCGGCAGAAATACAGTTAGTCACTGGGCACAGAAGGTGAGGCCATCAGAAAGCGGTTCGGCGGATCTCCAAGATTTGCCATGGTCGGGGCGGCCATCCTCGGCTCTCACACCTGACAAGATGCATCGTGCTGATGCGCTCATTCGTCAGGACTGACACAGAACGACTCAGCAGTTGGCGTTGGAGTTGTCAATCAGCAAAGAAAGTGTGGGTGAAATCATCCATGCTCTTGATTACACAAAAAATGTTTCTTCTGAGTTGCTGCAACGTTTTGAAGCTGAGGGGGAAGCCTTCTTGTCCCAGTGATGAAACCTGGGTGCACCATTTTGAGCCCAAAACAAAAAGACAATCGATGGAATGGCGTCATCTGCACTCTCCACAGAAGAAAAAATTCAAAGCAACTGCTTCTCCTGGTAAGGACATGATCACAGTGTTTTGGGACTGATGGTGTCATACTTTATTTATTTATTTATTTATTTATTTATTTATTTATTTATTTAATATGACTGAGTAAGATATAATAACGTCCAACTAGGTCCGTTATGGTTCAAGACCGACGAGTTAGGGCCTGGTGGTCGTCCATAATATATACAACAATAGTAAATACAATGTGTTTAGTTAGTAGAAAACAAATTGTTGAAATATAATGTATTTTTGGGTTAAGTAACAATAGGAATACTTCGCCAAGAGATAGAATTCATAATTGGAGTATATAGTTTATACAATAAACAATAAAGAGACAAAAAGCATAATAGATTAACGTTATAAACCCAAATGATTATATTAAATTAAGTAATTATTACTCATTGATATGATGCCGAAAGGCAGCACCATTAATTCTGAGGGATACGTGAACACATTAACCAAATTCAAGAAGCGCTTCCAGTGACTTGGATGTCATAACAGCCCAGCTGATTGTTTGCTTCAACACAATAACGCTCGCCCTGACACAGTTTGAGGAAGCTGAAACACATCAAGAAACAGGGTTGGACAGTTTTATCTCATCCATCCTACAACCCTGACCTAGCGCCCTCAGACTTTCACTTGTTTGGGCCACTGAACAATGCCATTAGTGGAAGACATTTTGAGAATGACGAAGAGGTGATTCGCACAGTGAAGACATGGCGCTTGAACAGAACAAGGACTGGTACCGACAGGGCATACATGCCCTTGTGTCTCACTGGAGGAAGGCCATAGAACGGGACGGAGATTATGTGGAAAAATAGAGAGTGTAGAAGAAACATCATTCTTTCGAGTGTATAAGTTTCATTGTGTTCAATAAATAATTGTTGAAGAAAAACGTTGTGGTGCATTACTTTCTGGGCTACCCTCGTATATGCAGTCAACTCCTGATTATACAGGTTAACAGAAGTATAGAGGTCGGATAATCTGTGATTTTCTTTCTGATATGGGACGTGTTGGGTTAAAAGTTGGAATATTTATGAATGTACCGTATATTACGAGTACATATATAATAAATATGCTGCATGTATTATATTGACTAATGATGACAAGAGAGGGCCAAGCCCAAGGGGCACAAAAATGCAAGGAAGGGAAAAATTATATGCTTGTGGGAGTGTTAATGTTTGGTACTAAGAATTTCCTTATTATTATTATTATTATTATTATTATTATTATTATTATTATTATTATTGTTATTGTTGTTGTTGTTGTTGTGTTTGTGAAATATTTTATACAAGGATTGTTCAATAGAAACATGTTTAGAGGCTGCGAAGTAATTTTTATTTAAAGAATTTAAAAGAAATCTCCATGAATATTAAGACATGAGTCCCCATGGGTGCACTAATATCTATATTCCCATCTGGAAAAATTCCTGTGGTTGTTGGTGCAACCATTGCATAGCAGCAAACTCTACGCAGCGTCGGAATTGAACTGCCATCCTTTTAGTGATGATATTGTTTGAAAAAATGGAAGGAAAAATTCTGCGTCCTGGATTTGAACCAGGAACCTCGAGTGTCATATGCTCGATGCCTCTACCAATTGGGCTATCGCAGACACCCGTACAGCCATGCAGTCACGAAGTGTCTTAAAGACAACCAATTTCTCAAGGTGGAAAGTCCAATGAGAGGCAAGCACCTGGCTCACAGATCGAGTATTTCTCCTATCCAACCATCAGAAAGTTTGATGAACTCACATAATAAATATAAACTGGAGATGAACCTCCAAACATCAGGTGATGTGATGATATTGTTTGAATCCAGATCGTAGAATTTTTCCTTCCATTTTTTCAAACAGTATCATCACCTGTTGTTTGGAGGTTTATCTCCCGTTTATATTTATTATTTATTCTCCCTTTAGTGATTGCTTTAGAAGGTTAAAGACGTGGAAATTGTATGGGGACAAAGGACTGATATTATCTAAGGTAACCTAACCCAATATATGCAAGCGAGGAGATCTTGAATCTTTCGGACCACATCAGGACTGATATTATCTTACAGAAGGATAACACTGTTTGTGAGTTCCCAGGACATTTATTCTTGATTCTGTTAAGTAAACATTGTAAGGTCTCTGTACATCAATCGACATTGACACCCGGTTACTTTTAAGTAGTCTAAGAGCAGTACACCTTGAATTTGAAAAATATAGTCATCATTCTTTTCCGGCTAAAGAATGGACATTTTTTCACCTGCAGAGATACTGCATGCTTCCATTGCATACTCTGGTGTTTGTACTCTGGTTCATTTTTCACCTCCAGAGATCCTGAATGCTTCCATTGAATACTCTAGTATTTGTACTCTGGTTCGTAGAGATAAAACCGAGACTCATCACTGGCAACAGATTGGTTTAAAAGGGCATTAACCTTACTTGTCGAAATTTCTTGCACCATTCAACCACTGCCATATAAGAATAACTATAGTTGCTTTATACAGCTTTAATTTTTGTAAAAATTTTCACTGGCCGACACCCTTTAGCCAAAACTTGAACGAGGGCACACAGTTATCTTTGGACGAATTGTCTACCATGAACACCATCTCCCAACTTAATCACAACTCTTAGAAAAAAGCAAATAGCTAATAAGTGTGACAGACACCTCACTAGTTTTTAAACAATGCATATAAACAAGTGTTTTCCATTGTCTAGGCAATACCTTCACAGCTGTGCAGTCCAAACATGTTTCTATTGAACAATTCTCATACTATTAAACAATATACTATGCAGTGTTTTAGTAGAATTCATTTTTCCTTTCTTTCCTTACTTCATTCTGCAATTTTATAATGATGAAAGCCCATGGTTAATCCGCTAACTGGACAATCTGTCAATCTGTTCCGAAAATTGGGAGTTGATTGTATTTCACGCATTAATTACATTAAAGAAAATTGCCTTTGATGGTCCCCCGCCCCTGTCATATGTACAATATTGGCCAGCCTATAGAATATGCTTTTCTCTTTCCAAAATCATTTTTATTCAAAGAACAAAAGCTACAAAATACATAAGACATAATATCAGTTGGACTAGTTTCATGGGTTTATCATTAAATGCTGAAATGTGAGTTTTATAATTAAGGATGAATTGCAATACATCCTACAAAGTAAAATAATAATATGACAGATATGTATTACAAAATAATATCTTACTTTTGTTTTGTCAGATTCCAGATATAAGAGCCACTGGTCAGATCCCCTTTTTTTATATATATATTTTTATTATTTTATTTTATTTTATTTTATTACTATGCCATACTTTGCAGTATTTAAAGTCAGAGAAATCTTAGATGCCAGCTAGGGTAATGCTGTAACAAAAAATACAGTGGAGTCCTGTTAATCCAAACTAACTGGGGCTAAGGCCTGTTTGTATTACATGTACCTAATTTTCAGATTAACTGAATTCTAGCAAATTTAAGATTCGGAACCTATAGCTAAAAAATTTGTATACATCCAGGTCACATGTGATGCAGGTGATGAATAATACCTCTAAAAGGGTGGTTCACATTCAGCGATTTCATGTCAAATTCGCCGTATCTGGCGCATTGAACACGATTTTGGTTGCCGGAGCCGTTTCACATTCAGACAATTCGCGGCGGAAAGCGAAGTCGCTCCTAATGCGCAGCCAATCAGCTACAAGTGAGCATCTCTCCAGTCCCAGAATCCTTAGCAACTGTTTCTAATCCACTTCCGCCAGTCAAGTCGGCCATATTGAAATTCGCCGATAGCATGTTTTCTGTGCACATGTGTCTCGTTTTCTGTCATTTTTCCTAATAAAAAAATATAATATGTACATGTACACGATGCCAAGAAACACATATTATCACGATACATATACACAATGTCTAGAAAACAACAGAGACTGGATGAAAGAACGACTCATCGAACATCCAATCAGAGCGGAGTTCGCCAAGCTGGGGGGGGGGGGGGTGCAGGCTGAAAGCAGAGCGGAGTTCGCCTAGCTTTCCGCTTTGTTCCCGCCGAATCTGAAACAACTGGACGCCTAGAAAACAACTGGATTCGGGAAAACGCTTCACTCCGCAAAGTTGCTGATTGTGAACCGCCCTTAATAGTACCACAATCTGAGTGGTGAGTCATTTGTATGTTACGTATTCAGGGGTCGAATGCTATATATTCATATGTTACGTATTCTGAGCGGTGAGTCACTATATTAGGTATTCAGGAGTCGAAATTAGCCGTTGCCAGATTATCACAGACTACCAAAAATTCATTCTGGCAAGTTGTTTATCACTGCTTGTTGCCTTGCCAGTAGTGCAGGTGCCTACCGAGCAATAAGCAATGATAAACAAGTTTCCAGAATGAATTTTTGATAGTCTCTGGCAACTGCTTATTTCAAACCCTGGTATTACAATGCAAAAAATAAAGAAATTACAATTAGATTTTGTATTCATGCTTGTATTATTTTTTCTTACTTGTTTGGATTAGCAAGACTTCGCTATAATATGTGAAGATCAAGGACAGAATTTTCTTACCGGTACTTTGAACAAGATCACAATCAAAACACAACCAAAATATAAACTCTGCAAGATTTTTCAGACAAAGGAAAATAGTTAGGAAATAAGTGGAATTCCCCTTTCTTGTTAAGATCAAGTGAGTGAGAAATGATAAGATAAAAAGATGATTGACAAAAAGAGGTTTATCATAAGAATAAAAGTAAAAATCTATCAATGAGAAGCCAAGAAACATGGTAAAGAGAACAAAAGATAATGAAAGAAACAAAAGATGGAGAGGAATGAAAAAAAGAAATCAATAACTGAGATGAGTAGCATAAAAAAAGGTAGAGTAAATTGAAAAGAATTATAAATATATAATTAAATAGTCAAAAACTATCCAACTAGAAATAAGCAAAAAATAGAAAAACAACATCAAGTAGCACAATAACACAAACCAATGTGAAGAAAAGGCACAAAGAAGAAGAAATTAAATTAAAAAAGATAAAAAGAAATTTAAATAAAGAATGGTGTCTTTATTGTAGCTGATGTTATATGAAGGTAATGCTGTTTAGGTTTGCCTGATTTAAGTCATTCAGGGAAATCACCTCTAGTTAGAAATCCTATTTGGATGTTTCACCAAGATGATATCTGACATAATTGTATTGCAAACTGTAGATTAAATTATGGGAGGTTCAAATGAGATGATGATTATTTTTGAGGTTGATATTGGGAGAGATGGTAGAGTATAAAAATATGCATATCCCACATAGTTTCTCATTGCAAGGAAACAACCTTTTAGAAATACTGCAGGATCTGGTGATGTTAGATATCTCTGAAATTTCAGACATGTTTGAAGAGAATATTGGCACAATTTAAGGAAATGTTTATTAATGTGTTCATGTGTAAGGATTTTGATGCCTTTGTCAAAAGCAGGATGATGGTTAGAATTTTTGTAAAAGAGTCTCTTGAAAGAAATAAGGATTGTCAACATTAATTTTAATAATTAAAAAAAAAAAAAAAAAAAAAAAAAAAAAAAAGGACCTGAATGACTTCATTTATGAATGATGTCAGAAATTTCCTTAACAGTATTGACAAGGTTTCTGACATGCATATTTCTTTTAGATTTCTTGGTGTCCTTGCAGTAGCTACTGTTGTAATTGAGTTGCAGTTTGATCAATTGCCTTTTATAATCTCATTCAGAAGGAAATCTTCATATATGTCTAATATAAATAAAGTGGTAGTCAGTGATGAAAATAAAGATATCCAATGAAGAGATACATTATCAGAGAAGTAAAAAATGTGTAGAGCAGAATATAATTAACAAGTAAAATATAAGAAAGAAGAAAATCTTCCTATTACTATCTTGTTACTATTTAGCCAGCCTTGATAATGATATAATACTGAAATACATCAGCAATATAGTAATAGTATCCGTATCGTTTTTGGACCTTCCTTTATTTTATTTATATTTATCCAGCGATACTAGATCTATGGATCTCAAGAAAATCTTAACTCAACTTTGTGGCTAGACAAGAAAAGTATCATCAATATAACTGGTTTATGAAGAGGAGGTAGAAAGTAACTTCATTTTCATCATACCCATAAGTACACTATCTACCCAAAAGTAATCGGACATTTTCGATTTTTTACGTTTTGTCGAATATCTAGAAAAATACTTGATGAATTATCCTGAAACTTCAGTGGTGTAACGAGAATGTTACACCTCATATATTTCAGAGAAGGGTTTGCGCCAAAGGCAAATAGGGGGCCAGCAACAAATTGAACAAAAAAAATAATGTTTGGGATCTCCCTGTTAAAAATAATGCTTGAAATGCATTGAAGCTGTAGCATATGATTAGGAAGCTTCTTTTACCTAATCTGTGTCCATTTGTATAACAATAGCACGTATATTCATGGAGTAATAAATGTTTCTTTAAAAAACTCGACATTTTTTCGTAAACTTTTTGTTTATAACATTCAACTCAGTGCAATGCCGTTTTCAGGAAACTTGACAATCTACAGTAGAGACAGCAACCTGCAATCATAATAAAAAGAAATATTAAATATTTGATGAATTATGAGCACTTTTACTAAATGTGCATGCACAATATTTACCAAAATGTCTTTTACATAATTTCTTAGCCAAATGTATAGAGCGACTCTTATAAAAAGCCCAAGCATATAGCATGAAAATTCAGCAAGATATCGCTGATAGAATGAGTTGAATTTCAGGTGCTCTCAAAAATAAACAAAACGATAAGGGCTTTTATCCAGATCTTATCTCCTTATGCTGATATGAAGCTAATATGAAGTCAATATGCCTTCATATCATTGTAAGGAGAAGAAGTTGATACGGGTGTCTGATCCAAAAATAAAAATTTGGAGAGAACACCTTATCGTTTTGTTTATCTTTGAGAGCAACTGAAATTCAACTCATTCTATCAGCGATATCTTTCTGAATTTTCACGCTATTTGCTTGGGCTTTTTATAAGAGTAACTATACATTTGGCTAACAAATTATGCAAAAGACATCTTAGTAACTCTTGTGCATGCGCAGTTAAATATTATTTAGTAAAAATTTCATTAAATATTTAATATTTTTATATTCTTATTGCAGGGTAATGTCTCTACTGTAGTTTGTCAAGTTTCCTGAAAATGCTATTGCATTGGGTTGAAAGCCCTGCATGTTATAAACAAAAAACTTTTTTTTTTAAAAAATGGAAGGAAAAATTCTGCGACCCGGATTCGAACCAGGAACCTCGACTATCATGGCCGATGCCTCTACCAATTGGGCTATCGCAGACACCACGGACAGCCAAGCTGTCTCAAGGTGTCTTAAAGACAACCAAGTTGTCACGGTTGAAAGCCCAATGGGAGACGGGAACCTGGTCCGCAGATCGAGAATTTCTCCACTCCAAACCATCAGAAAGTTGATGAACTCACAAGTAAATAATAATAATTATTAACTGGAGATGAGTCTCTAAGCATAGGTAATGATTTTTCAATTGAAAATAACCCTTCCCTCAGTGAGGAGTCACAAGTCATGCAGCAAATAGAGAATCATATGGGAACAGGTTATTCAGAAGGGTCCACGATAGCCATGGCACTATTTGTAATTCATTCAAGCAGAACTGCAGACAACAAAAGTTATGGGGATGACACATTTGCACATACCATTCCAGAGATTGCGACACTTACAGGTACTCTTGGGTACAGATTATTATCTCAACTTGCCTTATTTGCCTAACTGACACTCAATATCTTCTTCCACTTCCTTTGCATGAAGAGTACCGTATGGATGCAGTTTCATATATGACAAGGAACCATCTTTGAGGTGGAACAGCTTGGAACAGTGGAATCATTTGGAACATCATTCTTCACCTGAGAAAGCATGCATAAAGTAAATTGTTGATCTATAACATGCCTTCCATCATTCTTCAGGGTGTCAACTGCAGCAAGAGGGCACATCATGCTGTGTCAAGGCATCTCATGGAGAAAGGGGGTGAGGGGCAGGGGTAGGGCTAAGCCTAATTGTGTGCTTTCTGTTTTATAAAATCAGGCAGAAGGATACATGGAAGAGCAAGAGCAAATTGATAAGCACTATTTTCGCGGAAAGCACCGTTTTTGGGAACGAGCGCACTACTCTCGTGACAGGGCGCAATACTCTCGCGGCAGGGCGCAGCACCCTCCTAAAATAGGCTAGCGGGAGCACTGGTCACTATGTAGCACTGTTAAGGACCAGCATCATTCCAGAATTGCAAACGCGACAAACTCTGCATACAGTCACCTTTATGCAAGATTGAGCACCACCGTATTTTGCTGCTCCTGTGCAAGAACTGCTCCGCTCAACATGGGAAGAATCGTGTCCTCAGTCGATACTTTCCACATGCATGACCACCTAGATTGCCCGATCTGACACCTTGTAACTTTTGGCTATGTGGATACCTGAAGTCAAAGGTGTACTGTGACCAACCCACATCATTGGCAGCATTGAAAGATTCCATCCGGCAGCACATGTCTGGCATATCGAGAGAAATGTTGCTGAACAGTTTGGTGTCTCATCTGGCTGCTGTGTTGCTGAATGACAAACGACACATTGAACATTTGTATGCCAAAAGTTAATCCGGCATCTTACAGTCTAAAAATGTGCATAAGCAACGCCATATGCCAGAAAAAAGTTAAATCGTATTTCAGAAATAAGAAAGAAAAGATTGTAGAGTCTTAAAAAGATCTATATAAGACTACAATAAAAATATTTTTTGTGTTATCAATTATTGAATTTTCCAGTTCAAATAATATGGAAAAATAAAACAACCAAAGTTGCTGACAACTGAATATATCATTCACTCCGATATGCTGTTAATCATTTCTTAATTTAAGTACTCCACAAACTTTTTTCAAATATCTCATTTTGTGCACATTATATATGGCTTACCTTAAATGCCGAAACTAGTTGGTTTTTAAACTAAAATGTTATACTGCAAGGTCTCTTTTAATTTTGTTATTAAACACAGTACAGAAAACAACATCCTCACAGATTTACCTTATTGCATACCATATGTTGTTCAGGACTTCTCACTCATTCTCTCATCTTCAGTATTTCCTGTTCCATTCACAGTTCCTATACTGATATATTATCCATTTCTCTTTCATTTGGTCAATCAGTCTTTCCAATTTTTAGTTTGAAGATTATCATTGAGTTGGGGGAGGCCATGGCTTTCGCAGAGCAAGCCAGCTCTGTGAAGTTAAGCAAAACTGGGTGCAGCTAGTCACTGGATGGGCAACCATTAGTGACGCAAAATGGGGGCCCCCCCCATGCTTCGGATGGCACGTTAGGCCGTTGATCCCGGTTGTTATTACCACCTCGTAGCAGTTATTAACCTAGCCAGTGTGATAAGATTGGCAACGCAGAAAGGAAGGAGAGAGGCCCTTACTATGTAATAGACTTGCCATCATGAAAGAGTCACTACATTCGGCACCGAATGAAACGACCAACCAATTGAGATAGTTGTACTGGTGATTAATGAACCATAATAAAGGTTGATAGAAGAACCTTCTATATAGAAGTGAGATGTTCTTACCTTGAACAGATTTAGCAATTTTTTTTATCACTAATAAATGCATGAAATTCTCTTTGGCACCCTTGTTGATTTAACAAATATTAATGCTAATTTTATACAGAAACACTGAGAAGTTTCAAAATACACGAGGCATAATAAACAAAAATTTTTGGTGTCATTTTCCATAAAGTACATTGTTTTACCATAGTTTTTTTTTATTACTATAACAATTAGTTTCTTGATCAGGCTATATTTAAAGCTTGTTCTGAGTTCTAGTCTTCTTTATTAAAAAAGTGTGGTTTTATTTTAACTATTTCATTTTGAATACGAGGCCTGTCCGGAAAGTATCTGGATTGAGGCTACAAAAGAAAATATGGTTCAAACTCGCATAAATGTTTAGTCACCTTCAAAATAAGCACCGTCTGCATCAACACATTTAGCCCAGCGTTGCTGCCATTGGTCGAATGAGATGGCGAAGAGCTCCGCCGTCGCAATTTGTGTTGTCACGTCTACATCCTCAAATCTCTGCCCTTTGAGCGCTTTCTTGATTTTTGGAAATGTGAAGAAGTTGCACGGAGCTAGGTCAGGTAAGTAGGGAGGTTGCCTGACCTGTGTGATGTGGTGTTTTGTCAAGAACTGCTGCACAATGTGTGCAGTGTGTGCTGGAGCGTTCTCGTGGTGCAGCATCCAATCTTTAGAAGCCCACATTGTTGGCCGTTTCCGTCGAACTGCATCTCTGCATCCATTGTGGTTTTACTGATTTTAAAACAAAATTTGATGCAATGTCGTTGCTCAGTGTTTTCTGTCATTTTCACCACGCGACGAGAAAAGAAAAACGTTCTGCTTTAACGTGTTACAACATTTGCACGCAGCACTCTTAACAGCTGCAAATTTCATTACGTCATCACACGATTCGGATTGGAAAAAGGTGCAACGAGTTCTACTTTTTTTTGTAGCCTCAATCCGGATACTTTTTGGGCAGGCCACGTAGATGTAAGACTGGTTTTATTTTCTTGAAAATCAGATTTTAAGTGTGATGTACAGTGCACGACTTCTTGTCCTATTTCTGTTAATTGAATGGAGGCTTGCTACAATTAGATTTGACATATCACCTCATATTAGTATGGTTTATCTTCATACCAAGTCCTTTGTGGTAATGTTTATTCCACAGATCTTACGAGGGTCACTCCAAAAGTAATGCACAATATTTTTTTAAAATTTGTTTTTTATTCTACATCTTTACAATTTATGGAGGTCATAGATACATCCTTTAGGAACAATATGCCATTTTTCCATATAATCCCCATCACTTTCAACTCCTTTATGCCCTTTCAACTGCCTTATGCCACCTTGGAACAAGGGCATATATAACTGCAAAAGTCTCGACCAGCACATTACAGGACAATGAGTCATGTTCGACCACATCAGGAGAAGCAGGATGTTCTGCAACTGCACGACAATGCACAGCCACATGTCAGTCACAAAACCAGAGGAGATCAGAAAACACCCGCCTTACAATCCTGACCTGGCACCATGTGACTACCATCTCTTTGGTAAACTGAAGGAATCCCTTCGCGGAACGAATTTGAAGATGACGACTCCCTCGCGCATGCTGCTAAACAGTGGCTCAGTGGCTCAAACGTGCTGGTCAAAACTTTTACCGTGCAGGTATACAGGCCCTCGTTCCAAGGTGGCATAAGGCAGTTGAAAGGGACGGGATTATTTGGAAAAATGACATGCTGTTCGTAAAGGATGTATCTATGACCTCCATAAGTTGTAAGGGTGTAGAATAAAAAATGAATTAAAAAAAGCATTATGCATTACTTTTGGAGTGACCCTCATGTAATGGTACAGTGATGTTCACTTTACACTCACATGCCAAAAGTCATGCGATAGCAGTGGACTATTTTTCAAGTGGCAGTAGAATCATGTGCAAACATTATAAATATGCAAATCAGTGTCAGAAGGTTTAGTTACATTGTCATGAGTAAGGGGTGAGGTGACAATGGCTACACGACGAGAGCTATCCGAGTTCGAACGTGGCCTTGAATGTGGAGCACAACGTATGGGTCATTTAATATCGGAGGTGGCTCAAGAATTCAACATCCTACGGTCCACAATTTCAAAAGTCTACTGAGAGTACCAACTTGACGGCATCATTACCTCCCACCACGGACAATGCAGTGGTCGACCACACCTTCTCAATGAACGGGACCAACAGCACCTGAGTAGGATAGTCCCTGCTAACAGGCAACTGACACTATGCTAGATGACATCAGATTTTAACCAGGGTGATATACAGCTGTATCTATGTGAATTGTGCAATGAAATCTGGTGTCCACGGGATATGGAAGCAGAAGACCCACGAGGGGGACCTTGCTAACAACAAGACATCGTAAGCAACGTCTCTCCTGGGCCCATAACACATCAACTGGGCACTTGACAACTGGAAACGTGTGACCTGATCTGATGAGCTCGATCCAAGCTGATATGAGCTGATGATAGGGCTCGAGTGTGGTGCAGACCCCATCAAGGCTATGGACCCAAGTTGTCAAGCATGCACTGTGCAAGCCGGTGGTGGCTCTGTAATGGGCAATTGTGGGAAGCTCTCCAGTTGGAATGGTTGGCAATGTCTTCAGATGTCTTCCACTGACTTGTGGAATCAATGCCACGTCACATGTTATTAGGTGCTATCCCATGACATTTGGCATGTGAGTGTATATTTGAAACCAATAAATGCTTAATGAACATTCTTGCTTTATGTAGAAAGAGATTGCAGTATTTCAAATTCTCATAAATTAAATAAAGTAATGCTTCAAATAATGCACAAGTAGATCTTTGAAAACTGCATAAATCTATACCATAAAATCCCATTAGAACGTACTGTTGGCATGCCACGAGAAGACCGCTGAGTTGCTCAATGTGCTCGTATGGTGTCGCTGTATATGCAAATCAGTCTATAGTTATGAAGGGAGGAAAAGCATTAAAATCAAGTAGCTTTTAAAATGGAAACGTTATCTTGAAAAAAGATCCAAAAAGGGAAAACTCTTCATAGTTGTCAAAGACAACTTGCATTTAACGTTATTTCTTATTTCGATAAAGCTGCTTCTCATAAAATGGAACCAATTCCAATCGTCAATGCTATCAAAAGAGCAGCTGCTGCACTTGGAATCAGCGAAAAAACAGTGCAGAGAATTGGGAAAGAAGGAAATTCAAGTGCACAAATAGAAATTAATTTTCGTTGGAAGGCAACTTCTTTGCAAAAATTACTTCTTTTCCAAACTGATTTAGTATGTTCAGAAGCACACACTGAATATATTCATCTGCAACTGCAGTGGCACCATACGAGCACATTAAGCAACTCTGTGGTCTTCTCGTGGCGTGCCAACAGTACTCCAAGGGAACTCAAACTTAGTACGTTAATCCCAGGTGTACGTTATACAGAAACTGGTAGGGAGAGGAGTATGTGCACATAAGAAAATATAAGAATACATGAAGTGTAGCATTTTTTTTTTATTCATTACAAATACAGAATACATGTTAAATACAGACTTAAATAACACGATGTTTACCATGTGTGAAACATGTTAACAATTCATATATGTACACAATGTGAAATATACATGTACATTAAAAAATTTAAATTAAAATAAAATAAATAAACACATGATCATATCGTCCATCAAGTGAAGCCTTCCCGTCTCGCCGTACATTATGGGTCCCGACTGAGTTATATGCAGAGATTTCTGTATTTATATATGTGTATGCTACACTAACCAATCAATCAAATGTGCACTTGGCTTATCAGCCCTTTAGCTTAAGTGATGACATATCTTTTAATTTTGGTGCATTGCCATTTGCCACTTTCGCATGGGCTGTTTAAGGTATTGACCAATCAGAGCAAGGCATTCGAACGATGTACATTGTAATGAAGAGATAATTTAGCCGAGGGAACATAAAATTAGTTCATTAAACTGAAATGTACGTTAAAGTGAGGTATGTTTAACTGAATTTCAGGCAGGGATTTTAAATTTGTACGTTATTTTGAAATATATGTTAAAGTGAGATATGTTGTAATGGGTTTTACTGTATAAAGTGGACAGTAATAAACCTATACAGGGTGTCCAAAAGATCTGGTAACATGGCAGGTATCTCAAAGCTGCCAGGTAGGCGAGATCTGATGAGTGTGGTTTATAAGTATGATCTGGGAATTCATTGTCGCACTGAAATTTCATCTGGACCCCCAAATTTAAGATCATCCATTTGCTAACTCGAAAACTATTAAAGATAGAGAAAAATTTCCAGTTGCTACTCTGTAGAGCAACACAAATTAGTCTAAAAACAATTTTTAATCACACCCTTCCCCTTGAAAGATTTTGAGAAAATGGGCGAGGAAGAGTCACTCAAGGTCAGGTTGAGCTGGCTAGGTTGGCTGAGGTTTCTAACACATTTGAATTGCAGTGAAGCACACTGTTGGGAAGGGGAGGGAGAAGCACACTCTTGAGTGATTCTTTCTTTCCCATTTTCTCAAAATCTTTCAGGGGAAGGGTGTGATTAAAACTTGTTTTTAGACGAATGTGGTGTTGCTCTACAGGGTAGCAATCGAAAATTTTTCTCTATCTTTAATAGTTTTTGAGTTAGCAAATGAATGACCTTAAATTTGGGGTCAAGGCCAAATTTGAGTGCAGCAATGAATTCCCCAACTCCCAGTTACCTATCACTCATCAGATCTCGCCTACCTGCCAGCTTTGAGATACCTGCCATGTTACCAGACTTTTTGGACACCCTGTATAATAGTAACATTCTGAAGGCCACCATATTACTAATAAAATTGGAACACTATTAAGAATGATGTATATTAATATTGTTATTCCTCAAACAGCACCTTGACTGATTTGTCTATTCTGCAGGTGGTGACATTATGGTACAGGAGTCCGGAAGTGTTACTTCAAGCACCTTATGCCACCCCAGTAGACATTTGGAGTTGTGGGTGCATTTTTGCTGAACTATTCAGGAGAAGGTAAAAATATTTACTATTACTGCTATCTAGTACCTAACATTTTTTTCACCATTCTAATAGCCTGTTTTCTCTTATAATAAATAATACGTATTTCTAAAGGTTGTGCCCCTTTTTTTAAAAGTAAAAACAAAAGGAAAAGCCTAAAAGTCAATTAAATATAACAAACAGAGAAAGGGAGGAGCAACATGGTAAGAATTGTTCCTATTAGCTAAGCTAAAGAAAGCATGGCAAGAAATAATTTTTGCCAGTAGGGATGGAAAAGGAAAAAAGAGGGGGGGGGGCGGACTAAACACTATTACTCAATACTGTAAATCAAATAGAATAAGACTCTTCAGATTGGCACTTAAAAAAAAAAAACAACAAACATACAAAAGAACAAAAGAGCAGTTTATCAAGATCCCTTTTATAGATTTTTTATATTCTCAAAGGTATAGAAGGTGTGTAAGTCAGTGCTGCTCACCTGTTTTTTCCCAAATCAGACAACACAAGATTTTTCGCCCAATGTAATGCTTGCCTGTGAACAAACCTGTAGACAACATGCTCAAAATTTTGACTAAGTCATTTTCTTTGCATTAAACATATCTCTGAAACTAATGCACACACACACACACATACTGATTTCTTAAATTGATAGATCTAACTAGCTTAAAATTAATACTTCTATATTTGATTAACTAATACAATCAATGACTTGTTTACAAAATTTATTTGTCCATGCTTAATCTATCTGACCTGCCATATTAATATATTACACAGAGTGTCCCAAATTGATGTATACACTCTTTGAAACATTAGAGCTCAGCAACAAAATGAGATAGAAATATAATGTTTGCTGTGTATGATCCAGACGAGTCCAGAAAAGCATAGCAACACATTCATTGTTGTTCATTTGTTTATAAACCAAAATAGCAGTGAGACTTTCATTTTATGAACATAAGTGGATACTAAAATGTTATTGCAAAGTGGAGAATGTTGTTGAGGTTTAACGACATTGGAGGGTTGAGTTTGGTACACCACCACCACCAACAAGGGTGAATTGTCCTTTCACGGAATCGTTGCTGTATACTATGTATCACCCTCGTCAGAGACTGCCGTGCAGAAGACTTGTTCAAACAGTACGCTATTTACTTTTATTGTCACATTCTTTGATGTTTATGATGCTGTATTGACAAAACTCTGAGACAAGTTTGAAGCCGAAGAACGGTGAAAGATATATTGAAAGGTCGGTGTTGAAGAAAGAGAAGTTCCGCTGATAACGAGTGTTGATTCCATCATCGAGGTTTTTACACGATCCCCAAAGAAGTCAGTGAGGCAATGTTCTCGTGAAATTGGTATCGCCAAATCCACTGTTCGTCTTATTTTATACGCTTTTATTCAACTTGCTTTTCTGTAGGTTTGTGCATCCATCAAATCTTGTAATCAATATTAAACCAACTTCCCAACAAGCTGGAGAGCTGAAACTTGATACACATAAACAGGACCAATGACAATGCATGTTAAAGAAAACATGTTTCAAATCGGTTCACTGATTCGTGTTCTAGGCACCAATTCATTTCAGTCGTCTCTCCATAATTCGGAGGAATGATTGTTATACGAATTGCTTAATTGTTTCGACCAAATAATTAGTTTTTCAAATTGTTGATGCCAGCTTGAAGACATATAACAATAAAACAATATAAAAGCATGTTTTGAAAAAAAACTTTTTTTTCTCTCTTATCTTGTTGATATTCCATTAGTTACAATCCAGTTGGTATGCTGCTCTGTTCAACGTCGGTGATGGGAGAGTACTGTGGCAGAAGGTGGACATTTTGAACATGTGCAGGCTTAAGGAAGTTTAAGGAATAAAATACATCAAACCTTATATTTCTATCTCATTTCGTTGCTGAGTTATAACGTTTCAAAGAGTGTATACATCATTATGGGACACTGTATTTACATGCCATATATTTTAATTATAATCTACTGTTTACATTGATTAACTAAAAAATACTGTTTACTTTTATGTGAAGTCAAATAAAATGAAATACCAGTTCCACCATATACTTTGTTAGTGGATAATACATTTCTTATTTATTTAGTACAAATTTTTATCATGTAAAGCACTTAATACATAATTGCTTTTTCTGAATCTGTTCATCATCTTCGAATCCATCGCTATCTGCAAGCCAATACAGTATTACATTTATTTGTATTTTTCTTGCAACCCTCTTCATAAATTCCTTCTTTCATATTATTGGCAAAAGAAAATGAAAAAATAAATCAGGAGTGTCCAACCCATAGCCTGCAGGCACGTGCAGCCCAGGAGAGCAATGAATGTGGCATTAAATCAAAAACTCACTTCATAAGTAAAATAATTTTTTCAAGTAATTCTGCTGTGTATTCAACATACATTAGATGTGAATGTTGTAACAAATTAAAGAATTTATTGGGATTAAAAATTGTTTGTTTATGGCTACGATTAATTTGTGGTTGTTAATAAAAGTTAAATTCTAAATGTGGCCCTTGACAAATATTTTGTTGTGCGGTGTGGCCCTTGATAAATTTTTGTTGGGCCACATGGCCCAGAAGATAGAAACAGCTTGGACAGCCCTGAAATAAGTGCAGATTGAAATAAATTGCTTATCAGAGCCAAACAAGTTACTGTAATTTTTGGAATATTTATTTGATTAGTAAGTACAATAATACTTGACCGGGGACAGTATGGCCAAACGACCAACATGTTAGGTCCTCGGCAGGTACTGATAAAAAGAATTACAATGTGAATAATATCAAAGAAATTAAAAAAAACAAACAGGAGGAAACAGAGTTGGGTTTACAAATTTTTAATAAACCCATTTTTGTAGCTGATATACATAGATGTTTAAGATTATAAGCAGACGTTGAGCCCCAGAATTGGATTCCATAACATAGAGATGAATAAATCAAAGCATTATATAGGATTAATAAAATGAACTCAGGTAAATAATTTAAATGTGATATCATCCCTTGTTTTCTACAAGGGGAGATCAAAAAGTAAGTTGCACTAACTCGCCGCAGGAGCGAGCTGTGTGTTGCAATCTTGGGCAAAGCGGAGAAAGGGACATTAACTGCACAGACGTCGGATAGGACGGTTGCTGTGGTTTCCCGTCGTGTTTTGTGTGACTAGCGGGCTAAAAGCAATGGCGCGTCAACTAGATGTCCACTCCAAACTTGAGGTGCGAGCAGCAATCCTATTTCTATGGGCCAAACGGGTGAATTGCACGGACATTCATCGTGAAATCACTGCTGTATATGAAGAGCGTGCAATTTTCCGGCAAGGAATTGTAAAGAGGTGTCAACAATTTGAAGCAGGACGCACGGATATCACAGACGAAGATCGCATAGGCAGGCCCGCAACATCCCGTACCATTGCAAATGTTGACCGTGTGGATGTGATCATTAGAGAGAATCGGCACATAAAACTGGTGGACAACGATTTCGAAACGATGAGGAGATGAAAGCAGCTGTCACCATGTGGTTACAAAACGCTGGAGGAGATTTCTATGCATTCAGAATTGAAAAGTTGGTTGATCGTTCGAATAAATGTTTAGGGTCTCTTGGAGACTATGTGGAAAAGTGAACCTACATTGTATGCTGCTATAGCCATGTTGCTTTTGTATAGGTGGTGTAATAAATGGCCATACCGTGGAAGTGCAACTTACTTTTTGATCTCCCCTCGCATTAAGAGTTGTCAACAAAGAATCGGTATGACAGTTCGAAGATAAATCATGTATTAAATAGAGACCTAAATATTTAAAATCATCAGTTTGCGAAATTAACTGGGAGTTGTAAGTTGTTTGTAGGTCAATAACAGTATATAGTCAATGTATTGCCGCTCTCGTTATATGGCTGCACCCCCATTTTTGGGCCCAAAAAAATCACAGGAAAATTGATTAACCCGAGGTATTGGCACAGACCAAAACTTAGATACACTAATGGATGACATGCGATTTGATGATCCTCGCCATGACGAACATTGATGTTGAGAAACGGAAACTTAGGTTAGGTTAGCCTAATCTCATTCTATCAAGACGAGAATTGCACTTCCTCATCACTTGTTGCCAATGAAGAGAGTCGTCTTCAAAATTTTCAAAAATAATCATCTAAAAACATGCGATTAGAATAAGTTTATTCAGTAATAATATATGAGAGAGAGAAGTGTTAAAAATATGAGCTAGAGGGAACTGAGTGCAGGGTTAACAGCGATTATTATATTGGGACGAAATCCTAATAGACCAGGAGAAGAGGGTTTTAAATGTGATATAATTTTTGTTCTTCAGGTGTTGTAGCGTATGCAAAAATAAATAAAAAAAAATAGAATGGTTAGATGAAATTGTAAATGGGTAATTATGAGATGACAGTGAATTTTGAGATGAAGAAGGTAGAAACGCATTTAAAAAGCTTGTCAGGGATTCAGAATTAGGGCTTTTAGTCTGGCTAAGAGTGAGGTTCTGGTCCGTTCAAGACAGCCTGCTCAGTGCACAGTCCATGTTAGGGGGACTCTATTGGAGAAGTTTAAGTATCTCGGGATTGCGTTCCTGAGTGATGGCGGCAGGATAAAGAATTGGATTTTCGGATCGGTATAGCAGTCTGTGTCAGATGTGAACTGTGGCGATCCTTGGTAACGAAATGTGAACTGGGAAACAAAGCAAAGCTCTCAGTTTTCCAATCTACATATCTTTGTCCCCATTCTCACCTGTAGTCATGAGTCTTGGGTAATGACCGAAAGAGTGCGATTGTGGGTACAAGTGGCCAAAATGAGATTTTTGAGAGGTGTGGCAGATGTTATCCTACTAGATAGAGTGCACACCAGCACAATAAGGGAGTCTTTAAGTGTTGAGCCGCTACTTCTCCGCATTGAGAGATGTCAGTTGCGCTGGTATGGCCACGTGATATGGATGCTGCAAACATGTCTTCCTAGCAGTTGCTATTTTCCAAGCCGGTGGGTAAGAGAGCAAGGGGTCGGCTTAGAACCAGGTGACTAGATTACATAGAGAATTTGGTTTCAATTTGCTTGGGTATTACCATGGAGGACGCATTATTTCATTAAATCAACGTTCGGTCAATGGGAGTACTCTTATTGGCCAAGGAGGAGTAGTGCATGCGCGCGCCCCCCTCCCCAAAATAAACCGGGGGAAAGGAAAATGAGGCGAAAAGCCGACTTCAGAACAAAATGCCAAAATATTCTAATCAAATTGATTAAAAAATATAGGGATAAAAAGCAAAATAGATGGAACAGTTTCCATTCGCGCTGTTTAAAACAACAGTTAACAACACAACTTGCCCACAACTTTATTTTATTAAAAAACATTTCACCAACGAAACAAACCCAAAGTTACAGAGAACTAAGAAACATTTCCTTAATTCTAAAGTTAAAATGAAGACAACTTTTGTAGCAATTGTATTATAATGCTTTGCTTTATTATTGCACTGAATTCTGTATTACTAAGCTTATTATTACAATTCATTTAGCTTTTTTTGTAGCACCAACTGCTACATTGGCTTCCACACAGTGCTGCAAGTTGTGTTTCCTTTTCCGGGGAAATCTTCCACCTCTGGTGTAGTCGTGCTCTTTCACAGAGACAGCAACTCCTTTCACACGACCAGCTGTTATGTTCCTTCTTCCGGATAATGGATAAACCAATCTTATTGAAACCGAAGTTGGTTGCACAGGAATGATCCCCCTTCTGGTACCAGCTGCTTGAAGTACACCACCCTTTGCAAAGTTATGGAGGGCACTAACAAGACCTTTTTCTTTGCTGCATCGCTTTTCAACAGTTTTGAGCATCTTGGTGATAGCTGGCAGAAAAGCTGAAGGATTTTCGGTGATTCCTCTTTCTACTCTAGAAGAAAATTCTTGCCATAGTTTAAGACATTTCTCGATGTCCTCATATTGTTCTGGTGGGTTGTCACTCACTGAATTTTCTGCCGTGATTGGTTCCAATGGTGGCAGGGTGGATTCTTTAACAGTGCAAATTTTGGTGTCAACAGATGTTCCTTGGAGTGGTGACTTCAATGGAGACAGCCAATGAGATGGTGCAGCAGTTCCCTTTGCAACTCTGTAATACAACTCCCTAGTTGATCTATTGACCAGTGTGGGTGTTGTGAGCATGCATTGTGGAGCAGAACTGCTGATAAATGCTTGCAAGCAGCTCCTTGCTTCCCTGCAGTGCAATCACAGCTGAAAGTTATCATGTTGACTATGTATATTATGCTTTTCTTGGAGCTCAGCACTGAAAAGAAGTCACGCCCTTCACCTACACATTGAATGTGCTCTGCTGGAATATCTCCTGCAGACGGCAAGAACCTCTTGACTAAACTTCTTTGGCACCTGTCGTGAGCAAAATCCAGAATTCTTCGATGAATGAACTGATCATATTTGATGGCAACGAAATCAAGCAATTGTAGCATACTAAATGCTTTCACACGATGCAGAACTGAATCCTTCAGGATTTTAAAAGTCACTTCAACATAGTTTGTCGTGTTGTTTCCCCTGAGTTGATGAAACTGCCGATATGCTGAACACCACCTTTCCTTTCGAGCCCATTGATCCAATAAATGTTTCTGAAACTTGGGATACTTCTTGTACAATTGATCACTGCTAATGCTGTTGTAGTGTTTGTGCAGTTCATCCACATTTCTTTCATCAATAAGACGTTTAAAGAGGTAGAACAGGCCCTGTCTGTCATTCACTGCAATTCCATGTTTCTTATCCATCAACCAATGCCACATAGCCTTTTTAATGTGGAACTGACAAAGTAGAAAAGTTGAGTTGCACCACACACTTTGCAGGGCTTGATGTTTCTTTAGATCATCATCTGTGAGAACTATTGCTGGGAAACCTTTCCATAAAATGATTTTTCAGGTAGGCATAGCATTAACAATGAAAGTCCATGCTGCAAAATGTTTGTTTTCTCACAGTCAGACAAGATTCATCCTAATGGTAATCCTCCAGCAGGGGTTGGAGTAATTAGCATATAAACTTGAGTATTGTCGTGATCCATGTGACCTGAGGCATCTAGAAGAACCAACTCTGCAGCTTGAGGAACAAGTTCATGAACTCGAGCCATAAGTGGGGTGCACAAAGCAACACAATAGTTAAGCTAAAGAATAAATTAAAAATCTTAGAATCTCTTGAAATAGCTAAAGTACCACCTGATATTTTATTAAACCATGAAAGAGGCCCACTTGACCTGTCACAGTGGGCTTCACTGGTTTCAAAACTTTAACCAAGCTGAAATATTCTTACTTACTTCACACTCCTGATATAAGAGCCTCTCTACTTATAGTATCTTTTTTGTTCCTAAGTTTTTTACTTCTGTATTTTTTACTTTTTTACTTCTGAATTTTTTTGTTTCATAAGTGTATTTTGTCATTGGGCACTTGACCCTCTCCAGTCCTGAATTACCCCTCTTTTGTAAACCAAACATGATGCCCTGCATTCTGATTGGTCCCTCCTCTTTATATAAACTTGTATCTGAACTTGTGTAACCTGAGTCATACTGAAGAAGGCCACATTGTGACCGAAATGTATACATATATGGTGTATTAAAATGTTCTTGTGGACAAGTGGAGTCTCCTTTCTCTCTCTCATGAACACAATAGTTATCTCCAACTGCTTCATACTTGACATAAACTGAAATGAAAAATGACTTATCTTAGTGCTGCTATTCAGCTTTTCTAAACATCACTTCATTTTAATGTAGAAAATTTTATGTTGAGAAGATACACTTACTTCCTTCCTGTTTGAAATGGGAGTCAATCAGTTTTTACAAGTTCAGTAGCATATCACCTGTTGATGCTGCGGTTTCTCCGTACTCCTTATTGAACAATTGGTAGTACAGATGAAAAACTTGAGATGTTGTTGGCACGACAGAGGTATCGGCAGCTAACCTGTCATATGTTTCAGGATTCTCCAACCAGCATTCCAGTTTAACAGTCTCCAAGGCAGATGAAGGAGAATGACCACTTCTGTATAAACTGCTAAGCTTTTCTTTGACATCTTTTGACATGGGTCTAAATCGCAGGGCTGCTGCTGAATGCACTGCATGATTGTGTAGGCAGTTCATTGTTATTATGCATGGCCAATCTTTAATCAAATGTTTGTCTGGCTTTTTTGACTTCGAATGCTTCAAATATCTGAAAAGATGAATGGTTAGTGGCGTGGTTTTAGCATGCCAAAAAAAACTGCCACCCACAGGTGGTGTACAGAAAACAAACTTTCAATCCTTTTTGGGGTTCAGGAAACTATTTTTCTCTCTAATTCTTCTTTCTCTTTCATTTTTCTCACTTTTTTATGCAAATATTCAGTGTGGCAGGGCATTCAATGTTTTTTGATATTCTTTTTCCTAATGTGCTTTTGGCCCTTGTGTTGTGTTGACAACGAAAGTATTCTTTATATATATTGCATTGGCCTTCTGATGGGTGGGCAACAACAGTCCTTAACACGAACGATGATGCCTTGTGAAAACATTCTAACCACATCTGAAGGAATAAGAAAAACCGATTAATTTTTTAGTTTATACTTGCAACAATCTTTTTGCAGGTTTACCTTTGCAGCGTCTTTGCTGGTGATTTCCTTCACTCTCACTGTAGCCTTGAAACGTTCAGCGTTTTCCCGCTGCAAGTCCACTTGTAAATACGTGTAATTTTCAAGTAATATTGACATCAGCCTATCATCCTTTTGCATCGCCATGATTATTATTATATCATGTGGCAGAATAACAGTTGAAAGTTTGAAAGCAGATGTTTAGTTAGCCTTCTTCACCCCCGTTGAAAGGGAAGGCAGAGGCAGAATACACAACATATTCCGCCACGGGAAACTCGAAACTGAAAGTGGCGCGAGCGCATGCGGCAGCAAAATATCACGTGACTACTCCTCCTTGGCCAATCAGAGTACTCCCATTGACTGAACGTTGATTTAATGAAATAATGCTTGAGGACTTGAGCTTGATGGCGGAAGATCATGATCGCTAGAGATCCTCCATAGGGCTTCTGCCCCCGCGTCCCTAACGGAGAAGCGGGTTTGAAAAGTAAGTGAGTAAATAAATAAGTAAGTAAGTAAGTCTCTGAGAAAGCGAACAAGAAGACAATGAGCTGTGCAGAAAGTTGTTAGGTGCTTTCCACCTTAAATTACTACAGTAGAGCTTAATCAATAGACTAGAATCGTATTTTCTCTTGGCCATTCTAATTATATTATGGGTAAGGTTAGAAAAGGGTCGAAATCTCTGTCTAGTTTGCGATTTAGGATCACGTCGAAATTTCTGGTAAAGTTATTTTTATGAGTTACATGGTGCAAGATATTTGAATTAATCCAGGGTTTATGGAAAGAGCATATAGAGGGATTTGGTAAAGGAGTAGTTAAAGTAAAATATCAATCATAGCCTAGAAAGATATGTATGCAAAAATTATCAAAAAGTAGATTAATATCTGAATAGTTACCAAATACCTCAGACCAATCAGTAAGTTTCAGAAACGAGCAAAATATGGCGATTCTATTATTAGATATCAGTCTGGAGTTATTAAAAATAGGATGAGAGAATCGGGTAATAGATTACTAATAATGAGGACATACACTATTAGTAAAACACTGATCGATTAAAGAATATGAGTTATATGCGGAGGAATAGTGAGTATAAGAGAAAACCACAGGAGCCAACCCGACACGGGCCAAAACATCGGATAAATAATTGAGATTAGAGGAAGCTTTCGAAAAATCAATGTTAAAATCACCAATTATTATTATAGATTTATTTCTTAGTTATTAATCAAGTAAAGAAGTTGATAGAATGTGAAAAACAAGGGAAAATTACCAGTAGGTGGGTGATAAACAGAAATAATGAAATGTTGTCATTGATGGAAAATGGTTAAAGTTCCCAATCAGTAATGTCTGTATGGTCGGCTAAGGTTGAATAATGTAATTTGTTAGCAACAAAAGCAGCTATTCCTCCCTCTCTTTTATGATTTGATGAATGAGTAGTTATTAATTGGAGGAATTTCAGCAGAGTTAAGAGTCCACGTTTCGGTTAGAATTGTTATTAGCGGTGGTGCAACAATAGAAGATAATATCAAGAACAGATGAAAGTAGGAACAGAACCACCTACCTTCATCTTCTCTTGAAAATATACTATTTAAAATAGGACCATTTGCATACAGACTCCATATACAGGGTGTAAATTTTAAGTTGACAAAGCAGAATAACTCGAAAAATAAGCTTCACACGAAAAAATGCGTATAATCCAAAGTTGATTATTTTCGAGGGGGCATCTGCTGGTGCTAAAATTAGCCCACCCCCCCCCCGGCCCCTGGGGGTGGGGCGGGGGGCAACTTTAAAATTTCAAATGGGAACCCCTATTTTTTATTGCAGATTCAGGTCCTACATAAAAAACTACGTACATTTTGTCTGAAACATTTTTTTTTATTTTTGGTAGATGGCGCTGTAATTCAAGAAAATCCATTTTCTCATTTTTGCGTGGAAATGGTTACGGAGAAATAAAAAATACTTATTTACTTCGTAAATTTTGCCGCAAAGTTATTATTTTATTATTTTTTGCCGCGGATTAGGATAATTTTGTTTTGTTTCGTGGTCATGAGGCCACACAACTTTATAATTATCAAACAAATCAACTGATTAGCTAACTAACTAACCGAACATCCTACGTACTAACGAGTGAACTCATTAACTAACAGAGTAAAAAAGTAAAAGACTGTGTAAAGATGAAGTTATTCCCGTTTAAGATTTGGTGGTCCTTAAAAGGACCGATTGTTTTCGTTTTATTTTTTCTTATTTGCAAATACTTGCAAGTAAATGAATTTCGGGGTGCTTGTATTTCCAGTGAGTCCCCTCGCCTCTCACTTTCGGCCTGCTTGTTGTCCTTAAATCCCTTGCATCTCGCCGTTTTATGAAATTAAATGTTCAAATTGATGACCTCCAACTTCGATGCATTTATTGACTCGTTTTGTAAATTCCTGAACACATCTTGATAACATGTCTGGTGTAATTGCAGCGCAAGCATCTCTTATTCTTTGAATCATGTTTTCGCGAGTGGTTGGCGTTTCCTTATAAACGATATCTTTGAGGTAACCCCATAAGAAAAAATCTGGCGATGTAAGGTCAGGCGATCTGGCTGGCCAATTCACAGGACCTTCCCTGCCGATCCAGCGACCATGGTAAAGTCGATGTAGTACTTCGCGCGCTACTAATGAATAATGCGCTGGACAACCATCATGTTGAAACCACATGTGTTGTCGAAGTTCAATACTCAGGTCTTCAAGTAGATCTGGTAGTTCATTTTCAAGTAGGTTACGATATTTGTTGCCATTCAAATTACCGTCTATAAAATATGGACCGATAAGTTTATCGCCAATTATCCCACACCAAACATTAATTGACCAAGGTCGCTGATGGTTGACTTCTCGAATCCAGTGTGGGTTCTGTTCACTCCAGTAATGCATGTTATGTCGATTAACTTCCCCGTGGTTTGTGAATGTTGACTCATCGGAGAAAAGAACTCGTGCAAAAAAATGTTGGTTTGTTTGCATCTGCTGAAGTGCCCAGTGACAAAACGTTAGACGGTTTTGGTGGTCATTGCCATGTAGTTCCTGATGCATAGATACATGATATGGATGAAATTTGTGGAGCTTCAGCATTTTCCAAACACTCATATGTGAAATTCCTGATTGCCTTGATATTTCTCTTGTGCTCGCATGTGGATTATGAGCCACAGCAGCTAGGACTGACACTTGATTGTTTTCTCCACAAACAGTAGCTGCACGGGTTCTTTTTTTCTGGTTCACACTACCTTCCGCAGTAAATTGTTTAATAACTCGAACAAAAGAAGACCGTGATCGCGTTTGGCCAGGAAAACGCTGAGCATAAAGCGCGACTGCATTATCAAAATTTCTCCCACTTTCTCCATAAATGTACACCATCTCAATTTTTTCTTCCACAGAAAGATAATTCATAATGTAAATTCAAAAGCAATACGGCGTTGTACACTCACAAAAACAGTTGAAAAATTACAATCTTTTCTTCTAAAGATCAGAATTTAAAATGTAAACATTCTGAAAAAAATGCCAATGTTTACGTTATTTGTTTGTTGACGAAATGTCTTCAAATTACATTGTAGTTAAAACAATGTAGGAATCGAAATGAATAATAAATTAGTTATTTCCACGCAAAAATGAGAAAATGGATTTTCTTGAATTACAGCGCCATCTACCAAAAATAAAAAAAATGTTTCAGACAAAATGTACGTAGTTTTTTATGTAGGACCTGAATCTGCAATAAAAAATAGGGGTTCCCATTTGAAATTTTAAAGTTGCCCCCCGCCCCACCCCCAGGGGCCGGGGGGGGGGGTGGGCTAATTTTAGCACCAGCAGATGCCCCCTCGAAAATAATCAACTTTGGATTCTACGCATTTTTTCGTGTGAAGCTTATTTTTCGAGTTATTCTGCTTTGTCAACTTAAAATTTACACCCTGTATATAAATAAAATAGGAACCACTGAAAAAGATATACAGAAGAAGAATTATTGAAAAACAGGTTAAGATCATTTGGTGAGATAAGTAAGGTTATTGGGAGGAATAAGAGCAGACATTAAACTTAAGTGAGAGCTACCATTAAAGCAGAGAGGTAATAAAAGCAGAGGAGGAAAAAAAAAAAAAGAAAAGAAAAGAAATGTAATAAATCAACAAAACAGAACAAAATAACATAGGCCAACTAATCAGAAGGATATAAAGCATAAAACAAAATATCAATAATTATAAGGATTTAATTGACATTTTGTACATCAGTAATATGTATTTTTTAAAGTCATTATGAATTCACCAGAGTTCTGGAATAAAATTTTTTCCGCCTTAACTCCATACTCTTTTGATACCAAATTTGAGCCTGGCCATCTGGAGAATCCGATAACGATTAACAGTAAGATCTTCTACAATAACTAGTGATGATCCATATAACTTTCATCTATTTTTCAAAATCAGGTCTTTGATTGTCAGAGATGTTAGCTGGATAATTATAGCTCTGGGTCTAGTCTTAGATCTAGCACCCAATTTATGAATGACAATGATGTTTGATGGGTCTAATTGCACATCTATTTTACGTGTAGTAGGTCAGAAATTTTCGAAGTCAAATTCTCAGTGGGTTTTTCAGGAATGTTAAAAACGCGGATATTCGCTCGACGAGTATATTGTTCTAGTTCATCCATTTGTACAGAAAGAATTAGAATTATCAGATGAAGGTTTAGGATGTGAAACAGATAGATTCAACTTCATCCAGTTAGGATTTAATACTTGCAAGGTCAGTTTCCACTTTCATAATTCAAAACAATAGCGAGTTTAAAGACTGATCCAATTTTTCAGTGACTTTGTTGAGAATCAAATCAGCCAGATGATTAAGTATAGCAGAGTTTTTTAATATTACAAAACAACATTACGGTGTAATATAAAAATTAAATATTATATAATATTCTGATAATAAGATCAATGAAAATATGATTTTATGGGGGTGGGGGGAAAATTATACAAGGTATATCTAAAAAGCTCTGTGAATGGAAGCATAAAGCAAATAAAACAAAACATGGAAACAAAATACCTTTATTCACCCTCAAAGTAACATCCGTTGGACACAATACGCTTATGACATTGTTGATAAAGCTGCTGGAATGAATCAGCGAAGCCTCTTTTGGGATCGATCGAAGTACATTCGTCACACGTCGTTGGATGTCTGGTAAGTCTGCAAAGCATGTGCCCTTCAGGACCCTGTTGAGGCGAGGGAACAAAAAGTAGTCTGCAGGTGCCTGTTCAGGCGAGAACAGTAGATATGCGATAACAGTTACACGCCGTTAAGCCAAGAAGTTGCGTACACTGATTGCAGTATGTGGGCGTAACAGACTCCATTTTCCACTCCTGTACATCTGTGGGCAAACATGTTGGAGGCGCAGCAGTAACAACACTTCAATTTTCCTAATTTGTAATAAAACTTCATGTTTATCCATTGCTTCACTTCCAATTGACGTGAGTTTTCGCCCACACGCCATCCAGCTGCCCATAGCAGACTAATCTGCATTGGTTATGTTTCAGATGCCTGCTTATTATGTATAGCAGATGTGTATTTATAAATACTGTGTACACTGTATTCATGTATGTAGCCTAAATGTACATATATGAATAAATGAATTTTATTGTCCACAATTCGGTGAACATCAATTTGGTGGACGACAGTTCGGTGGAAATGCAAATTCGTTCATTGAAGAATTTTTAAATCACTGAAGAATTTTAGATATTTAACTCGTTGTTTGTTTTTAATTGACACATCTTTATTGAAATTACCTTGCGCTCCTTGCTACGAGTCTTCTCTCCATTGGTCTCTCCCTGCGCATATGCGTGGCTGCATTTTTACCTCAGATTGCTGTTGAGATATCCATCCATTCACCGAACTTTCTAGACGGACCTTGTATTTCGAAAATAATGGTACTTGCAAAAAAAATTTCATCCATGTGGAATCCATACATGTCAATTTTATAGGTTGATTCCTAAGTAGAAGGCAGCACCATAGGTTTACATAAGAGTTAGGCTTAAACGCATTACTACATGTGCATACATGATCTTTTGCAAAAGAAAAAGTTCCTACAATTGCTCTGTGCCTGGTTATTCAACCAACAATCTCAAGAACAGAGAGTTAATTTTTTTTGCTCTTTTTAAAAGAAAAAAAACACTATGGAATAAATGGAAAGTGGTTAATAAGATCAGGGAAGTCACGTACTTCATTGTCCAGAAGACTATCAGTTATCAGCCACAACAATTAATCTATTTATTAAAATCCATTACAAACCGATTGCCCCCTTATGATAACAATGTTAATTTGACACTCAAAGTAAGTCAATTGAAATATTAATTTCGTGTTTTGATGTTGTATATGTTTACAACTTGACATGTTATTTTCTCAGATTTAAAATGGAAAATAAGTATAAATTAAGGTCACCTTATTTACACAAATTTTATCCACGTGTCAGTAAACAAATTACTTTAAACTCAAGATGGACATTTTACATTTCAATCAAAACTTCTTTCTTACCATAAGATTTTTCTCTTAATTGTTTCAGCTTTTGTTTCAAATATTTTACGTTCAGGTTTCTATTAAAATTTCTGAAAAAGCTTATGAAGACGTTGCTTAAGCGAGAAAATCTATGGAGCATTAAGTCTTGTTATGGTGCTGCCATCTGCGGCAAAACTTTGTGATTGAATTAACCTATTGAGTTTTTACCTTCCCTCTCCCCTCTGTGACTATGATGTGGAAAATCTTCAATCCCCTCCCCCTCAAAACCACATGGTCATTTGCTCACCCCCCCTCCATTTTTCAAGAATGAAAGAGGGTTCCTAGTCGTCACACTTCATATCGTCATAGTCACTTTTGGTCACATTCACTTCGTACCAAGAGTTTGTCACTCATCGACTCGTCACATTCAGTTCGTCCCCGATTCGTTTAGTCACTTAGTTGACTCATCACTTTCAACTCGTCACGTTTATTTCGATACTCAGTTGACGCATTTATTTTGGTAATCTAGCTAATTCTGGGTTGTCAGATCATCAGTCTTACACTCTTTCTCATGCCTTATAACTGAAACTATGGCTTTATTTATTTATTTGTTTATTTACTCATTTATTTATTTTAATGAAACAGATGAAATGATAGATTAAAAAGTGAACTTTTTAATTTTTTTTTTAAATATAATACAAAAAAGACATATATTACTAATAATTAAGGAATAAAATTATAAAATTGGTAGAGGCTTTACAACACAACAAAGGGAGAACAGAGTTTCCGACTAGTTTCGCCATTTATTCCCGGTTTTATCAAGGATACACACAAGAGGACATAAAAATAAGCCTTTATATACAGAAAATATGGTACAGAATGAGAACATGATTGGATGAAGAAATAACAAATCGTAAATAATATAAATTATACAGTGGTGACATTGAAAGGAGAATGGCTGGATAAGGAACCAATAACAATGAAATTATAAAGAAACCTTGAGAGGAAAATTAATTGAAATATAAAGGAAAAATTAATGTCATAACACAAACAAAATTGAAAACACGGACCTAGTAGAAGACTCATTCAGAATTAACATAAACTAAGGTATCAATAAGAAATGGAAATGAAAGTAAATATACAAATTTGAAAAATTACAAGATATCGGATAAAGAATCTAAAATAGAATAAATATCAAAAACGGTTTGACAATTGAGGAGGTGATCTGGAGAGGAGATCTTAGCTTTAAAAATCTCAATAGCTTCGAGAGTGGCGATCTTGAATGGGTCGTTGCATAGATGGAGAATAGCCATAATTTCACTTTGCTCTTTTGGGGCATGTCCCGTGCGGGCAAGGTGGATCGCGTAGTGTGAATTATTATCTTGTTTCTTGTCGGAGTCCATGTGTTCTTTGAATCGTTTATTGAAATTGCGGGTCGACAGGCCTATATAATATTTATCGCAAAATCCACAGTTTAATCTATAAACTCCGGAGCGGGAGAAATTGTCGGTGTCTGTTTGGATGGGGGGATTAAGAGAGTGAAAGCATGGGGTCGATGAGCGTTAGGAAACTTGGAGGCCGAGTGAGGAGAGGAAGGCGGAAAGGCGGTAAAAATAAGGACTAATGAATCGTAAGGACACCCAATTCTTGGATGGGGATGGGTGAGGAGGTTTTGGGTTGAAGAGGGCAAGTTTTCTTCATTGGAGAATCCGGGAGAAGGTGGAAGTTGTGTAGCCATTCTTTAAGGCGAGGGTGCGTATAGTTCGGAATTCGGTGGCACGGGAAGAAGGACTGAGGGGTAACTTGAGGGCATGGTCGATGAAGAAACGGAGGGAGGCTTTTTTATGGATAGGAGGGTGTGAAGAGGAACAATGGATTAAATTAGATGATGTGGTGGGTTTACGGTAGACAGAGAAGGAAAAGCGGTGGTTGAAGGGGTCATTAGTGATGAGGATATCGAGGTATGGAAGAGGGCGGTTAGATTCGGTTTCAAAGGTGAACTGGATGTGGGGGTGAGAAAGTGTTGAAAAAAAAAAAAAAAAAAAAAAAAAAAATAATAATAATAATAATAATAATAAAAAAGGTGTTAGAAAGTTTTTGTCTACTATGACATAATATGAGCTTATACATTCTTGTTATCATATTTATGCTATAACAGGCATCCTGAAATTTAATGCAGAAGGTTTTCAAAGTGATTTTCTTCCGTGCAATCAGTGTGTAGAACCTTGAACTGAATTCCGTGACTCTCTGAAGAACATCATTTTCGACTGCACGAATCTTTCTGGAAATTGCAGTAAAAAGATCCTGGAGTGTTGCAGGCACATGTGTGAAGACTCTGTCCTTCATATAGCCCCATAAGAAATAGTTTCACCACAGTATTACTTCCAGCATTTTCGTAAAATTTATTTACGATAAACACATGCTGTTCCAATGTTAGTGCTTCCATTCTGAAATGTAATGAGAGACATCAGTGAGTGAGCTATAGAATGTTCAGAACTGTAATAGAACAGTATCATGAGGAAAATTATTTACAGCATATGATTAAACTACAGTAGACCAAAACTTTCTAACACCTTTTTTGCACCACCTGGTATTAATGTTATATAAAAATGTATAGTCACCTCCTTACCATGACAATTTAGAAAAATAAGATCATAGCCACAGAAATGAGACGAAGGGCATGAGCCTGTCTGTGGAATGGCAATGGGCACTATTAGTATTAATAACAAAGTGCCTAAAACAGGCATGTCAAACTTGCAGCCTGCACAAAGGATGCATAAGCTGGCCTAATGAAAACTTAGTCACAGTCGTCAAATGAAAATTTAGTTTATTTTCCTAAGTGCAAAGAGCTGAAAAAAAACACTGCCAATGCAGAGTCTGTATTTAGTTTTTTTTTCAGTTTGGCATGTCTGGTCTAAAGTACGAGGCCTGTCCGAAAAGTATCTAGATTGAGACTATTAAAAAAAAAAGTAGAACTAGCTGCACCTTTTTCCTATCTGAATCGTGTGACGACAGTTCTGTGGATGATGTAATGAAATTTGCAGCTGTTAAGAGTGCCACGTGCAATTGTTGTAACACGCTAAAAGAGAACATTTTTTCTTTCTTGTCGTGTGTGAAAAAAACATTGAGCAACGACATTTTTGTTTTAAAATCACTAAAACCGCAACGGAATGTTATGAATTCCTAAAACAAGCATTCGGCAATGATGTTATGAGCCGAAGATCAAGGAAGTGCTCAAAGGATGGAGATTTGAGGATGTGGACGTGACAAATACAATGGCGGAGCTCTTGGCCGTCCCAAAGGAGGCATTCCGTACTTGTTTCGGCCAATAGCAGTAATGCTGGGCTAAATGCATTGCTGCAGATGGTGCTTATTTTGAAGGTGATTAAACATGTATGTGAGTTTGAACTGCATTTTTTTGTAGCCTCAATAGCCTATACCTTTTGGACAGGCCTCATATAGTAATGCTAATATTTCTACATTCATTCCAGTTTGCAACGAACATATACTATTTAATTTGCTCCTTTGAACTACCACATCCTAAATAAAAATCCTCTGAAACACAGCATCTGGCAAAATGATTCTGGACGAGTTGAATGTGTCGATTCTCATGAGTGACAAAACGATCCTAGCACAAAGTGAATGTGATGACTTGATGTCGAATTGACTAAGTGACAAAATGAATCGGGGATGATGTGAATGTGATCAAAAGTTACTATGACAAACTGAGGTGTGATGAAATGACCTGTTTGTTAACATCCCTTGATCCCTTCCCAAAAGACCATGTGTCTTCTACTCTTCCCCCCCCCCCCCCCCGATAAACAAAATTTCAATGAGGACCAAAGTTGAACTGATGAAATAACAGATTGTTATATGCGGATCCTTGGATGTCCCATGTGTTTTGCACACCAAGTTTTCCTGGAACTGTGATGTTTTAGGGATGATGAGTAACGAAGGGACACATCATAACATCCCACTTCTTTCACAAGGTCTTTGAGTAAATGTTGCTGGCTACATCGCATTGCTGCAGTTGTGAAGCCCTGGGTAGACAGTATTGAGCAGGTAGTATATCTTACAACAGGACTCTGCACCTGCACATAAAGCTGTGACAACATAAGAGTAGATGGAAACCCATCTGCATGATCACATCACACAGAATATGTGGCCACCTAACTTGCTCAGATATCAATCCATCAGATATCAATGCGACTAATGAATAAACGTGTTCTCCAACCCTTTCTGTATCTGTACCTAATTTTGTATGAATAAAATATTTTTTTGACATATATCACCTTTTCTTCTACTATCTGCATCGTGTCTTCATCCTAAGATATATATCTAGATGACATAATATATAGATGATATTGCCATGTAATGAAAATGGCTAAATGTTAGGTCATATAAGTTGAGATTCTCTTAAATCAATCACATACATAAAAGATATATAAAAGACTTGGTGTTTGTTTGTGCTAACAATCAGCCAGTGGAAATTGCATCAACTATCAGCTGGTCTGTTTTTATGGTTCCATCAACAATGATGAAATTAATGTTTGCCTTAAAACCTCAATGTTTAAGGGGGATAATAATCTATATATATATAAAACCAAAAGTCTGTTTGTGTCTGTAGCTTCAAGCAATCCTATTGGCTAATCGAAAAGGAATTGTTTCGATTGTTACGACAGTTTTATTGTTAAACTCAGGATGAGCAGAAGAATTTTAATTGTTGCAATATTTTTATTTGTATAATAAACTTTGGATAGCAAAGAGATTTTTTTTTTCTTTAAAATGTAATATCCTTTCACTAAAAACATGATTTTTACATTTGAAAAGTAAAATCATAAAATTATATGATGACTTCTCTGATTTTTGAAATGTCAATTTTCAAATTTAAAAAAAAAAATTCATTCAGTTATTGCAACCTACTTTTCTTAAACCATTACTTAGAATTTTTATTATTCAACATAGTTTTCAACAGTGGCTTAAAGAATAAAGGTAAATAGCGATTAGATAAATTAGAGATAAATACCATACTGTTTACCCCTTTTTGGATAGGTTTGCCCAATATTTTGTGAAGTGACCAAACCTAATATATTTAATGTTACCATAATAACACTTTAGTTCTGAACTTTGTCAATAGATGGTACTGCCTTAACTTTAAAACCACAATATAAGAAATAAACCGTGTTTAAAACGTGCTTTCGGTCGTGTCTGCCGAACTTCAACTTAGCGTTATTGTTTGACGTGCCGGACACGTCTGATCTAGGCCCTACGGGGTTACCTGTCTATCTTCACCTCCTATACCTGTAATTTTTGATGTTTATCTTCTGTGTTTTACAGGTTTAGATTTGTTTAATTTGCGATGCTATTGTTGTTTGGTTTCGTATTGATATTAATACGTTTTGGCTGTTCTCACGGACTTCGATTTGCTTTGCAATTTGGATTTTATTTTTTGCTTTGTGAATAGGTACTGACATTTGGTTTTATTCAAATTTTGTAAGATTGGAGATAAAGAGCATCAGTAGCGCCCGGGGGTACTTCCTGGTTCACTTCCCGTCCTTCATGCACGGGTATGATTATGTTTGTTGTGTGCCCGAATGGACCATGGATCATGTTTTTGACAACTGTGTCATGTAGTTTTTTGTCACTGCTGACATCAGGAATTTCTGCAGTAATAATATCGTCAATTTGGTTGGGGCGCAATTTTAATTTTAGCCACAGTAAAAGATGTACGTAAAAGCCACTGAGTCTCGCCAATATTTGACATTTCGTGAGCAGATCTACCAACTTGCGAACTTTATTTTCAAAAACTCGAGCATAGGATAGGATAGAATGAGCATAAAATTATGATGCAATGACAAAACATTCGTTTTATGCTATTGAACATAAAATGAGTATAGCAGACGATAAGGATAGGGAAGTGTCTATCGAGGAGGCAAAGGAGAAACACGTGTCTCCCTTGAGCCCTCTAACAAATGTCCAGACGACTGACAAAAGTTTGTGTATTTGTTTGTGTGTTTGGAAAGGAAAGAGAAAGAGAAAGAACGAGTATTGGTCAGGAAACTCTGCAGCTAAAAGACAAATGGGCATCAGGAACATCTGAACAACGGGAGCTTCGTCTAGAGCAGGAGGGTATAAGAACTTCTACGTCAGGGTCAGAACTTCTACTCTGTATATGCGCAGCTTTCTTCTGTGCAGGTTAGTTGCGAGGGTGTTGCCAGATGGTATTGCAGGTCTTGATGATATCTGACATAATCAAAACGTATTCTGGAAGCAGACGACAACAGCGACAAGGCAGAGATTTTAGATATTTCGATGTTTAAAATATGATATGTCCCTTATATACGGAAAATTATTTAAATTAAATCAAAAATTAAAGAAAATAAGAAAGAAATCAAAAAGAGTTCATTTCTATTTAATTAATACAAGAAGTATTATTAGTCGGCCGTGGTTAGTTACAAGATGACAACACTTGCGAATGCTCTGTTGCAATTTGAGCGTTTGTTACGAGATGGCGTCACGGGTATTTTTGCCATTTCAAGTTTGCTATGGGGATTTAGCTTGTTGTCGCATCTCTGGGGGCAAGGGAAACTTCGAAGGAAAGATGAGATCTAAAGTATCCAGTGATATTTCCCGGTGGTGAAAATGGATATTTTAATCTGAGGCAGGTCAACCCAACAAGAGGATAAGTAAAGTCCCAAGCTTTCAACTAGTAAAAAATAATAAAAATCCAAATGAAATAAATACATATTATTTAATTCTTTTTCTCTTCTGTTCTACTCAAGACTTTTTTAAAAAATTACATTCTTTTATTTTAATCATTTTTATGATTGTGCGTAATTTTTCTTTATTATGTCATCATTTTATTAAAATCTTTGGAGAGATGTAAAAAATTATTTTAAAACAAATATGAGAGTACATGTACAACATTCAAGGGAAGCAGCTGCTCAAGCTTTGCTGAAAAGGTGAAGGTGCTTTTTCTAATGAGCCAACAATTTTCCATTTGGATTTTGTAATGTACTGATTTCTGTTAGAGAACATATAATGTTTAGAACAATGTGTGATTTCTGTTATGACTTTAGAAAATTATGAAGATCACAAGTGATTGTGTGAAAGGGCTATTCTTGCTGCTAAAACTGATACTGTCAATATCAACAGGGTATTCCATGCTCTATGAATACAACTCTATTGAAGTAATTACAGATGTTGATGAGGCTGTAAACTAAATTCCTCAACTCTCTCAATCCATCTAGGCAGTATTTTTTAAGAAATACAGAAATAATATTCAGTACTCATATTCTAAAGTATATCCTGGGCAAACCCAATGCAGACAGAATTTCTAATGCACTTTAAGGAATTCTTTTCAGTTTTCCAAAGAAAATATTTACTTTCAAAATCATGTGTTCATACTTACCTATATTCAAATTCAGATACATGTACTGCAAAATTTCACCAAACAAAGACCTCGAACAATGTTGGGCATATCAGCTAGTCACAAGTTAAACTTAAGAAAGTTTAATCAGTCTGATAAAATGAGGAAAAGAAAAGCAATTTTGAATAACTTTGATTGAATTTTATACTTTATTTATTAAAATAATAGTTTATACAGAAAAATTTAATTGACCTGCTTCTCTTGGGAGGTTTAATAATTTTTTTGAAATGATGAGGGCCTGTAGAATTTCTTCTATTGTGTATTTTTTCATCATAATAGGAGTACTAGTAACTAATGTTAGAAGCGTAATAATCTTTTAATTATTTAAAAGAACTAATTAAGTAAAACAATAAATAAATAAATAAAAATAAATTAAAATAATTATTAGAAAAAAAGAGCTTCATGTTTTGTTTTCTTCCATTTTATAACTTAATTTTAAAATAACATGTTATTGTTATATAATTTAAATGAATAAATAATTACATGTACAATAACTTAAAAGAATTCCTTTTTCCTTCTCTCTATAAATATTTCTTTCATATATATCCTTTATATTTTTTTTTAATTTATGAAGCTGTTAAGATTTCATGATAATATTAAATTTATAAATTTGTATATTTTAAAAAATTTCTTCCCTTCTGCATTGCCATTTCCCCTCATAAAAGGCATTCAACAGGAAGTGCATTTCATTTTGGGAATCTACCCCCCAAAGATGAATTTCCTAATTCATGGTGCCATCAGCTGTTGGAGGAGGAGGAATTAGGAAGCCATGGTTTCCAGCCTCTGATTCACAAGTCATCTTTTCATTTTTTGCCCAAATTCAAGCACAAGTTTTTAAAATATTATCTTTAAAATCTTTTTTTTGTCCTGAATACATTCCTAATTCCAAATTTAAACCATCTTTTTAAAATTCCTGAATCTTTATTGCATAGGAAAAAAAATAATTTCTTTGCATTTTTCTTGTTACCCTTAAAGAAAAATTTGATAAAAAAAGAAAATAAAATTATCAATCAATAAAATCTTTCACCATTTTCAGGCCTCTTTTTTGTGGTCAATCAGAAGGGGATCAGTTAGGAAAAATATTTGAGTAAGCTTCTTGCTTCCTTTTATTAATATCATTAGTATATTAATAAATTAAAATTAGTTTTGTTTTTTTTTATTGTTGCTTTTTTGCTCATATTAATGACTAGATTGTTCTTTTAGGATCGCATTATTATATCAAAAAAATTTCCTGTCATTAAATTAATTTTAATTATTCATATCTTGTATATAATATATAATAGGATCATAGGACTTCCCCCAGAACAAGACTGGCCTGATAGTGTCTCATTGCCATGGGAATCATTTTCACAGGTTTCAGGGAGAAGATTTGAGACAGTCATCCCTGAAATTTGCCAGCAAGGAAAAAACCTGTTGGAAGTAAGAGAAAATTTAATTTTTGAACAATATAATGAAAGTTGTAAAATTTCACTTTTAATGATGAATTCCATTTACAGAGTTAGGTTTTACTTACATTCCAAATGAATAAACCACAAACATCGTGATAAAACAAAAATTAAAATAAAATTACACTTAACTGTTTAGTGGCCTCCTACCATAATCGATTCTAAAGTTTGTATCTGAGAATTATTGCAAATTTTCTTTTAGTACTGTGATTATTAAAACATGAATATAGAAGAAAGGTAGAGGGAAATGAAATAATTTTACCTAAGAAAACACAAGATGGAAAAGGAGGTGTGGGGCGTTCACAGAAATAAAGCACAAGTTAGTAAAAACTGATGTTTCAGATGGAGATTGTCATTAAAAATATACAGGGTGTAAATTTTAAGTTGACAAAGCAGAATAACTCGAAAAATAAGCTTCACACGAAAAAATGCGTATAATCCAAAGTTGATTATTTTCGAGGGGGCATCTGCTGGTGCTAAAATTAGCCCACCCCCCCCGGCCCCTGGGGGTGGGGCGGGGGGCAACTTTAAAATTTCAAATGGGAACCCCTATTTTTTATTGCAGATTCAGGTCCTACATAAAAAACTACGTACATTTTGTCTGAAACATTTTTTTTATTTTTGGTAGATGGCGCTGTAATTCAAGAAAATCCATTTTCTCATTTTTGCGTGGAAATAACTAATTTATTATTCATTTCGATTCCTACATTGTTTTAACTACAATGTAATTTGAAGACATTTCGTCAACAAACAAATAACGTAAACATTGGCATTTTTTTCAGAATGTTTACATTTTAAATTCTGATCTTTAGAAGAAAAGATTGTAATTTTTCAACTGTTTTTGTGAGTGTACAACGCCGTATTGCTTTTGAATTTACATTATGAATTATCTTTCTGTGGAAGAAAAAATTGAGATGGTGTACATTTATGGAGAAAGTGGGAGAAATTTTGATAATGCAGTCGCGCTTTATGCTCAGCGTTTTCCTGGCCAAACGCGATCACGGTCTTCTTTTGTTCGAGTTATTAAACAATTTACTGCGGAAGGTAGTGTGAACCAGAAAAAAAGAACCCGTGCAGCTACTGTTTGTGGAGAAAACAATCAAGTGTCAGTCCTAGCTGCTGTGGCTCATAATCCACATGCGAGCACAAGAGAAATATCAAGGCAATCAGGAATTTCACATATGAGTGTTTGGAAAATGCTGAAGCTCCACAAATTTCATCCATATCATGTATCTATGCATCAGGAACTACATGGCAATGACCACCAAAACCGTCTAACGTTTTGTCACTGGGCACTTCAGCAGATGCAAACAAACCAACATTTTTTTGCACGAGTTCTTTTCTCCGATGAGTCAACATTCACAAACCACGGGGAAGTTAATCGACATAACATGCATTACTGGAGTGAACAGAACCCACACTGGATTCGAGAAGTCAACCATCAGCGACCTTGGTCAATTAATGTTTGGTGTGGGATAATTGGCGATAAACTTATCGGTCCATATTTTATAGACGGTAATTTGAATGGCAACAAATATCGTAACCTACTTGAAAATGAACTACCAGATCTACTTGAAGACCTGAGTATTGAACTTCGACAACACATGTGGTTTCAACATGATGGTTGTCCAGCGCATTATTCATTAGTAGCGCGCGAAGTACTACATCGACTTTACCATGGTCGCTGGATCGGCAGGGAAGGTCCTGTGAATTGGCCAGCCAGATCGCCTGACCTTACATCGCCAGATTTTTTCTTATGGGGTTACCTCAAAGATATCGTTTATAAGGAAACGCCAACCACTCGCGAAAACATGATTCAAAGAATAAGAGATGCTTGCGCTGCAATTACACCAGACATGTTATCAAGATGTGTTCAGGAATTTACAAAACGAGTCAATAAATGCATCGAAGTTGGAGGTCATCAATTTGAACATTTAATTTCATAAAACGGCGAGATGCAAGGGATTTAAGGACAACAAGCAGGCCGAAAGTGAGAGGCGAGGGGACTCACTGGAAATACAAGCACCCCGAAATTCATTTACTTGCAAGTATTTGCAAATAAGAAAAAATAAAACGAAAACAATCGGTCCTTTTAAGGACCACCAAATCTTAAACGGGAATAACTTCATCTTTACACAGTCTTTTACTTTTTTACTCTGTTAGTTAATGAGTTCACTCGTTAGTACGTAGGATGTTCGGTTAGTTAGTTAGCTAATCAGTTGATTTGTTTGATAATTATAAAGTTGTGTGGCCTCATGACCACGAAACAAAACAAAATTATCCTAATCCGCGGCAAAAAATAATAAAATAATAACTTTGCGGCAAAATTTACGAAGTAAATAAGTATTTTTTATTTCTCCGTAACCATTTCCACGCAAAAATGAGAAAATGGATTTTCTTGAATTACAGCGCCATCTACCAAAAATAAAAAAAAATGTTTCAGACAAAATGTACGTAGTTTTTTATGTAGGACCTGAATCTGCAATAAAAAATAGGGGTTCCCATTTGAAATTTTAAAGTTGCCCCCCGCCCCACCCCCAGGGGCCGGGGGGGGGTGGGCTAATTTTAGCACCAGCAGATGCCCCCTCGAAAATAATCAACTTTGGATTATACGCATTTTTTCGTGTGAAGCTTATTTTTCGAGTTATTCTGCTTTGTCAACTTAAAATTTACACCCTGTATATGTAAAGTTCAGAGTTTTAAAGAAAAAGTAGAGTAAAAATGAGCCTTCCTTTGATAATTTTCTTTTATTTAGAAAAGCTTCCTATTGAAAAATCCCAACATATTGTTAGGTAAATGCAATGAGAGATTGGGTTGAATGTTTCAATAATTTTAGTTATTAATAAATGCAGCTGCTGGCAGTTAGCAACAACTCTTTCAGTATTAGAATAGTCATTTGTGTGTGTGTGGGGGAGGGGGGGGGAGCGAAATGTGAAAGAAAATAGTTATTGTGTTGATATTTTGTTTTTTTTCTAATTTTTATCTCAGTTTATCTTGGTGTTATATAAAAAAGAAAAAAAGAAAACTAGAAAATTTGTTCACTGAAAATTATATTCTGCATTCCTTCTTAATTAGCTTTGTAAATGTGATCATTATTAATAAGTAGTTAGTTTCATTTGAATTAATGTCTATTTTAAAAAAATTGTCAATGATTTTCTGGGTCAGTTCATGATAGAAGAAATGAATGTCAATGAAGGAAGTTCATTATATGCCTATTTATTTTTATGGTGGTTCTGTCAAATTGTCACATGCCCTGATCCGATAAAATTTCATATAATACAGACATATACAAATTTTACAGTTAAGGAGGAGAATGGAAATGCAAGAACATGTAGAAAAGAAACAACACACTGGAGAACAAGATTCTTGATATTCTGTAACATCAGCATCGTATCCTATATTGATGGTTAAAGTTACATAAAATTCTAATCTTCCAACCAAAAGAAATCAATATTAAATTGTATGGGTTAATCCTTTTAAATAGGCAAAGGGTTTAAAAGACTGGTTTTTTTATTGTAAGAAAATAAAACAAAGTCCAGAAAATGAATTTTCAAAGTGAATGAGCAATATGATAGTACAAACGTATTTGCTAAAATGTTTTGGTTTACACCATTATCAAAAGCTTACAATGAATATTGGAATTTTGGTTTACACCATCATTAACAGGCTTACAGCTATAAAGAATATCGGAACAAATTACAGAAATAAATAATACAATGGAATAAGAATGCATATTTTTTATGCATATTTTTTATGGAATAAATTTATATCTGTTAGTTGAATGCACCTACAAACTTATACAGTAGACTAGCAATTATCTGAAGCTCTGGATTAACCAAGCCAATTCACGTGATCAATCTAAAAACTTCAGACTTGCTTAACTCATGTACTGCATGTGAACGTGCACCTCGTTAACAATCTGCAGTTTTAAAACTGCTAAAATTAAATCTGAAGAACTGGAGTAGAAAACTACCATACAAACGCAGAATTTTTTTATATGTCAGAGTATAATTAATAATACATGTAACCCCTATTTTAAAAGCGTTTTCACATAGGTGAATGATGTTTGGCATCCTTGCAATACATTAAACCAGTGAAATTAATTGGTTCAGGCATGAAGTCGAGTTCGAATCAGTCGGACTTGATTTCTTGCCTGAACCGATTAATTTCACTGGTTTAATGTATTACAAAGACGCCGAACTTCATTCACCTAAGTGAAAACGCTTTTGGAATAGGGTGTACAAAGTGTTGCAAAAATATACGGGACAGTACTGCTGGGTAGCCTGTCCTCTCGCTTCAGGGGCCGCTTCATAAAATGATAATTGGGAAATCTTATTTTGTTAACCCATTTATACCGAAATTGGTAAAAATGGAAATTGAGAATGTAAAGACATAAAAAATAATTTACAAAGACAAAAAAAATTAAATCTTTGGGCGACAGCATATAATTTTAAATAAAATCTAAGTTTTGTATCGCTAGGCAATGGGCCAGGAACTGACGTCACAACATAGTTTTCTTGTTAAGTGAATTAAAGTTATCATGGAGTATGTTTAATTTTTAAGTATCGTGAAATAATTGGCTGTTTATTAGACTGCATTTTCATTTCATCGAAATTTTTATTGTGAACTTTTCAGACCTTAATTTCAAAATTTAAATTCTTCAAGACTTTCAAAATTCAAAATTTTTTATTATCATCATCACTATCATTTCATATTGTCACCTTTTTTAAACAAGTGCCAAGTCAACAATGAAATCCATCTCTACGAGGTGTGAAAATTATTGCGAGCACAGTGGACTAGAGATTACTTGGACTGTTAGAAGCTTTGTTTTTTAGTAATCTTTTAAATTTTATTACTTGTTAAGTCCCTTTTTAATTATATTCTTAAAATTTCTTATGTCTTTGTAAATTATTTTTTATGCCTTTACATGCTACAGAATATAAATTTAAGATATGAAGTCTCAATTTCCATTTTGACCAATTTTCACGTAAATGGATTAACAAAATAAAATTTCCCAATTATCATTTTATGAAGCTTCCCCTGAAGCGAGAGGATAGGCTACCTAGCAGTACTGTCCTGTATATTTTGGCAACACTCTGTACATAATGAACAGATGCATTTTTTCCTTAAGGTCTTTTGTGTGGGAGAGAGTCTGTTGCGTGTTACGAGGATTAGCGAACAATGTAAGAGAGTTGTTGTTTAGCTAAAAACAAAGTTCAATGGCATCAAAAGGCTGGATAATGGAAATTTATTAAAAAAGATTGCTGCTGATTTGGGTGTACAAAAAGTGACAATGGGTGACTGGAAACGAAAACAAAAGGAGATTGAAAAGTGGATTAACCAAAGTGTTTGTGGAGGCAGCAGCTTCTTAAAAAAATTATAAAGATAAACAGACGTCCGAAGCTTTGTTTGTCTGGTTTTCTTGGTTGCAAGGGATGGGAAGTCTGATAAGTGTCCCTATCTTGTTTGTACAAGCCCAAGCGCTAGAATTTCATAAGAGAGGGCAGCCCAAGGGACTCAAATGCAAGGAAGGGAAAAATTATGTGCTCGTGGGAGTATTGATGTTTGGGTGTAGGAATTTCCTTACTATGTGACAGGTGTTTAGAATTGTGGCTTTCTGTAAGGTTT
>JAHWFO010014436.1:2176651-2201084 GCA_023313115.1 Rhysida immarginata
TCAATAAGACCTCTGCCTCCCTCTGAACGAGGCAGGGTGAGTCTTTCAATAGCTGCGTGTGGATGGTGCTTTCTGTGCTTTGTAAGCGGTTTACGTTGTTTCCTTTCAAATCCCTCAAGATCTGTGTGTGTCCACTGTATGACTCCAAAGGAGTAGGAGAGTATTGGCGTGGCTTAAGTATTGATGGCCTTGATTAAATTTCTGGAATGTAAATGCGTTTTAAGTATTGTCTCTAGCCTATGAAGATATTGCTTAGTGAGTGTATTCTTCATGTGTTTGTGCTCCAGAAGCTTGGCTTGCTTAAATCCTAGAAATTTGTAAAATTCGTCATTTTCCATAGCAGCAATGTGATCTGGTTCATCTAATGTGAAGCCTCCTTCCCTTAGTACTCCATTCAATGTGAATGGTTTTGCATTTGTCCAACCCAAACTGCATGTGTATGTCTTTTGAAAAAGTTTGTATAATGTCAAGTAACTGATGCAAATGTGTTTGTGTGGAGGCGTAGATTTTCATGTCATCCATGTAGAGTATGTGAGAAAGTGTGTAGTGGCAGCTTTTATTGTGCTTAATTGTGTAGCCATAAGTTGTGCTGTTCAGTCTGTTTGAAAGTGCATTTAGTGCAAGACAAAACTAGAGTGGGCTCAGTGTTCACCCTGGAAAATGCCCCGGTTTATCAGTATTTTGTCAGTCGTGATGGTTTCACTGCTGAGTGTGAGGTGTAGTGTAGTTCTCCAATGCAGCATTGTACTTTCTAAAAATGTGATAAGTGTAGGGTTTATTTAATACAATCGTAATATATATAAAAGCCATGAGTGTGAATGTGTTGATGTTTATTGTGAACTAGCAGAGGACCTGGCGTTGCCCAGGATAATGACGCTTGTAGGTAAACACACACACACACACACACATAGACAAAGAAACACACACACTTTTCCCAATCGTCTGAATGCTTGTTAGGGACCTGAAGGAAGACACGTGTACCTCCTTTGCCTAATCGAGAGAGACTGCCCTATCTATATCGTCTATTATATCCATTTCCTGTTCATTGTTAATAATTCTTGGAAACAAATGTTCTGTCATTACATCATCATTTTACCGTAAATACTGTATTAAGCGCCCGGGCGCTTATTTGCAAAAATTCAGCAGACCCCCCAGGCGCTTAATGCAGGCGGGCCGGTATTACAGGTCCGGCGCTTATATATATTTGCACAACTGTGATGGATACCATTATGCAAAATTCTCGCCCATCTCCTTCATCTTTTCTAAATTATCCTACTGTGTTTTCCATTCCCGTTAGGATCAATGCTAAATTGCTTGGCTGTAGCCTCTGTAAAATGGTTTTCAGCCTACTTTACTGTTGCGAGATTAAAATTGATGCTATAATTGTGAAGTTTTCATTTTTCATCAGCTATGTTGCTTGACTGAATCCAAAATTAAAAGCAAGAAATTAGAATAATTTCCGGTTTAGCAGTGGCATTTGGGAGAGCAAACATTCCCCTGAGAAAGCAGCAAGAGAAGAAAAATCCACGAAATTAACTAAAATAAGCGCCCGGGCGGTTATTGAAGGTCCGGCGCTTATTTGCAAAAATTCAGCGGACCCCCAGGCGCTTAATACAGGCGGGCCGGTATTTCAGGTCCGGCGCTAAATACCGTATTTACGGTATGTTCATTGTTATAATTCTTTGAATAATTTTGTGCTCATTGTTATTGGTGAATTGCGCATTGAGACCATTGTTGATGCGAACACGACGGGCCTATTATTGCACAAACTTTGCTTGCATTGTTGGTCATGAGATATATATTGTTGGTCCGTGCAGAGTGTTTGTGAATTGCATGCTGATACCATTGTTGTTACTTATTGTTGCAAAAACTTTGTCTTGCATTGTTGGTCATGAGATATTTCTCATTAATATGCCCTGCCATAACCATGAATATCGATTTTTTATCAATAATTATTATTTTTTCGAAATCGGAGGTAGACAGTGACCTTCCTCATGCTTTGAAGGTCAAGTATGCGAAATTTTATCAAGATTGGAATAAAACTGTAGATTTGTATAAAAAAACAAACAAACAAACCCACAAACAAACAAACATCCTTTTTTATATATTATAGACTAGAAGAGGTACCCGGCGTTGCCCGGGATAATTACACTTGCACAAACTTTTTCTTTCATTGTTAGTCATGAGATATATATTGTTGGTTCATGCAGTGTGTTTGTGAATTGCGTGCTGATACCATTGTTGATACCTATTGTTGTACCAACTTTGCCTTGCATTGTTGGTCATGAGATATTTCTCATTAATATGCCTTGCCATAACCATGAATATCGATTTTTTATCGATATTTATTATTTTTCCGAAATCTGAGGTAGACAGTGACCTTCCTCATGCTTTAAAGGTCATGTATGCGAAATTTTATCAAGATCGGAATAAAACTGTAGATTTGTATAAAAAACATACAGACCCACAGACAAACAGACCCACAAACATCCTTCTTTATATATATAGATAGATTTGTCATAGGACCACAGTGTCTATCAGTAGTTGCTCCTTACAACCCATGTGATTTCTACGGTATCCCTTTTGTTGCTCAGTGAGAATGTTGTTTGTGTGTATGTGTGTATAAATTTTTTTTCCGATACAGGAAGTTTTTATTTTGTAAAGTGTAGGCAGGCATTTGATAAGTCTGTATTCTTTTATCTGACTTTGGTATCATGTATGTTATTCTTTTTGTGAGGAAATGTGGCAATGTCTGTGGTGTTTGTAAAATGTTGGAAATCTGTTTTGTTAGGGTCAGTTGCAAATAGGTGAAGCACTTATACCAGAAGTTCTGAATCTGATCTACACCTGGAGCCTTCCAATTGTGAGTACGTTTGATGACTTGTGAGAGTTCATCTCGTCTTATGTCAGTATAAGGCATGTTTGGTATTGTGGATGCTGATTGCTCCTCTTCCCTAATCCAGCTAGCTTCCCTATTATGTTCAACTGAGACACACCAAAGAGATGACCAATAATGTTGGAGTGCTGTTTGTGCTGGCAGACCAGTGTTTTGTGTGTGTGTATAGTGTTTCTTTAACTGCTTATAGAATGTATTCTTATTGTTTGCGAATAATTTTTTCTGTTGTTTGTGCTGAGTGTATGTTTTGTATCTCTTCAGGCATTGTGTTTTTGCAGCTAACTTTTGTTTTAAAGTATCCATATATTCTGTAATGTGTTGATTGTGCTGCTCATGTCTGGTGTGTGTTTTAATTTTCTTAAATAACTGTCCGAGGCATTTGTTCTGCTTTGATGAAGTGTTGTTTTTATTGTACTGTGCAAGTCTACCTAATGCTTGCGGATTCCCTCAATATCAGACTCAATCTGCTTTTGCCATTTAGGTTTCTTGTTGGGTGGAAAATTTTTGTGTGTTTTATGGATTGGTTTCTTTCCCAGTGTGGATATAACTGTAAGAGCCCCAGTGTAAATAAGAAGGTGCATGTATTCTAAAAATAGATTTTCTTCAATGTACTATGGTAAGATATATGCATTCATGTAAAATAAAATTTCCCCCGTTTTGGTGTTTATTTTAGGTATACCTGGTCTTTGTGTGGGAACTGTTCCTGTGTAAACTGTAAAGTATCTTTGTAGGGCATCATTTAATGTTTCAATAAGTATTGTATTCATGTTGTGTTGCGGATGAATATCATAGGGAAATTCATTGTTGGCTGTGTGTTCTTCAAGTTCATTGGTGATGTCAGTGTTAGTGTTTGAATCTGTGTGTTGAGTGCCGGTTTGTGTAGATGGCTCCTGTTCTTGTAGCTGTTGTGCAACTTCTTGCTTTAGTTTCTATAGCGTGGGTAAGGGTATTAAATTGTTCATAACAGTTGTGTGATGCTGATTTGCAATGCGTTGTTCAGTGACTATGATGTGAAGATATGTCTCTTTGAAAGTGTTATATAAGCGTTGTCTGTAAGCGGCAATGTCAGTTTCCAATTTAGTCACTGTGTAATAGGCTCGCATGATAAAATGGTTTATGTCATTGGTCCATTTCATGCGTTGGCGTGGCTTGCCTGCTTTAGTGGTCGAGGGCAGAGGAGCTCTTGAAACACTAGGAACAGGTTGTGACATTGCAGTAACCGAACAAGGGTTGGTGCTGCTTTCGCCACCAGTGGCCCTGGGTTATTTTGACATATTTTCCGAATGTGAGCCTTTGTCTAACCCACGAGTGCGGACCTTAGTAACCCGGGTGACATCCGAGCCGATATCAAATAACTCATAGTGATCACCAATATGGGTGGTCCTGTTAGCCATCTCCATCATCAGCAGGTCCTTGACTAAAGTAATCAGCTCATCATAGTAAGGGTAGAGTAGATCAGACCTGTTAACCAGGTCCTTCATTCTGAGATGTTGCCCCCCCTCGCACGACGTGGAGGTAGGAGCATAAGAGGGTTATTGTTGTTGTTGTTATTATTATTATTATTATTATTAACTTTTGTTATTTTAATTTTTATTTATTATTTTATTAATTTATTTATTTTTATTATTTTATTAATTTATTTATTTTTATTATTCTCTAGCTTTAAGGGTTTTTTTTTTCTTTTATCTTTTTACTTCAAAAGTATGAAGATGGGTACAGTTCTCCCGAAATACATATCCGATATTTTAGTTTTATTTTTGTGAGATCGTTAAATTGGGATTCCTCATTAGTGCTTTTAGCAATGAAATTGGTAGAGATTTTGCAATATAATAACATAGAACAGAATTTCTGACTAGTTTTGCCATTTATTCTGAGCTTTAACAAGGACATACACTAGAGGCATCAAGCCCTTATATACAGAAATATGGTACAATAGAATAATATGATTGGATAAAATACAACGAATTGCTGGTATCATTGAGTAAATAGTCTGGGTACAATGGCTGGATAAAGGTAGAAGCAAATAAGCAACTAGGTGGACAAGAGATTGGGTACAATAAAGAATAAAAATACACTAATAAAGGATGAAAGCAGAAAAATAATGATTGGATAAAAAATAACAGACTAATATTGAATAATATTTAATACTAATATTCAACTTACCTTGCCTACTAGCTCACCTAGTTCATTCCGTATTATATCACATACACGGCTGGCTATTTTTACTTCATTTTTGGCACTTACTGATTGGTCCACTGTTTTATCAAACACCAACGATAGCGATCTTTTGTTTGATTCTTTTTTAACTCATTTTAAGCTTGGTTATAACTGGTACTTTATGTGTAAAAAATCTAACTACTCTATTAATGACAAAACTATCATCAAACCTTGGATTACTCCATATATACTATCACTATCTAAAAGAAAAAACTCTTTATATTGTAAGCTGTGGAAAAAACTTTCACCCCTTTTAAAGAGAACTTTCAAAGACTGCTCAAGTCATATAAAAAATTTAATAAATAGATCGAAGGTGCAGTATTTTAATACTTTGTTTAATCAATTTTCATCTAACAAACATAAATGGAATTTATTAAACAGACTTTCTAAGAGTTCCCCCTCTTCCAATTTTCCGTTAGCCCACCCAAACGTAATTGACTCGTTATCCTTGACTGATTTTCTCTCTACTCTATTACCTCCCTCCTCGCTTCCAAACAATTCCAACTTAAGCTATCCTTCTTACATCTCTAATAATGTGCCTCTTTTTTTTGCAATTTCGTCTACACCCGAAGAAGTTAGCGAAGTAATCTCCCAGTTAAAATCTTCTTCGATCCCTGACCCTTTAGATCTATGTTCAGAAGCCATTATCGGTGGTAACCCTTATATAATATCACCTCTTTCTTATATTTTTAATCAGTCTTTGACTTCAGGTTCATATCCATCTTCTTTGAAGCTAACAAAAGTTACTCCATTATTTAAAAAAGGCGATGTAAAATCATACTCCAATTATCGTCCTATTTCGTCTTTACCTATCTTTGCCAAAATCTTTGAAAAACTTTTTTATAGTTGCCTTTCATAATTTATCTACTCTCATAGATTGATTTGCCCTTCTCAGCATGGATTTATTCCTAGAAAAAAAGTAGAGACAGCGATCTATGAACTTACTGAATTTGTTTCTACAGAGCAATCCAATAATAAGCTTATTGCAGCTATTTTTATTGACTACACAAATAAAATAAAAGCATTTGACTCCATATCTATTCCCCATTTAATTTTTAAGCTCTCTTCTTAATATAACATTCGTGGACCTCTTTTAAATTGGCTATATAACTTATTAACTAATCGGCGCCATTACTTAGCTTTTTCTGGCAAATTTTCTTCAATTTTGACTCGTAATCTTGGTGTCCCCCAGGGGTCGATTCTATCTCCTATCTTTTCATCAATGATCTTCCTAAATACCTTGCCTCAACTAAAACAATTCTTTATGCCGATGATGTTACGTTACTGTTTTCAAATAGTGACATTAATCAAATTCTTCATCGATAATACTAATGGTAGAAAAACACTATAGTGATGTCTTAAAACCAAGGAAAGAATATTGTGTGGATAATTATTATTATAATAAATGAAAGAAAACTCTTTAACCACAACGAATAACAGAAAAATACAACCTGGATACACGCATTTCGAAAGCACTGCTTTCATCTTCGGCAGGAATCCTTGACTCCGTGAATCCACTCAAATAAAAGTGACCTGAAGTCAAACGACAGGAAAACGGTATTTATAGCGAAACTTAACGATAAACAAACCAATCCGAGAAGACTAAGTAAAGATACATTAACGGAAAGAGATGCAGGAGCCCTGATTGCTTAAAGTCGTCCACCAGTAGATTAGTGATGAATCACCATTCGGTCCCTTATCAGAATTAAGTAAATTATTCTGATTCGTTTGGATGATAGCCATGATTTACTAATCACGTGGTGTTCATTAACGCGAATCTGATTGGTTCTGTATGAGAGTGCACTTGTTTCAAAAGAAATTGAATCACGTGGCAATTTTAAACAGGGAACAATCGGTCTTCTTCGATATAGACTACATAGACTACACTACGTACTGCTACACAGCTGCTACACCATGTCCGACGTAAGGAAAAAGAAACGAAAGGATCTTTCACTAGAAGTGAAATTAAAAATTCTAGATGCCGTTGAAATGGAAATGCAAAAAAAGGGCAGATTGCTAAAGAATTTGAAATTCCTCCGTCAACTTTGTCAATGCTAATAAAAAACAATGAAAAAATAAGACAGCAAGCAGAGGCAAGTGGGACACTTAAAATGAAACTGATGCGAACAGCAACACATGAGGAAGTGGAAGAGGCATTGTTGAAATGGTTTCAACAAGTAAGTTTACTTTTTTCTATATTTCATCAGATAGAAAACCAAGATGGCAGAGTCAAAAGTGATGAAAGTGATGATGATCCCAGTCAAATTCAGCACTCTGCTCCGTTAACACAGCGTATGATTACTGTGTTGGACGATCTCAAATTATTTATTTTGTATGGGGAAAATGTTCCTCCAGATTTATTTACGTTATACTAAAAAGTAAAAAATGTTTTAAGCAGAAATTTTGTAATGTCATGTAGACAGACCAAAATAACAGAGTTTTTTACTGAAGGAACAGAATGAAAATGCACGTATTTTATAACAATAACTTTTCTATGCTTATTTCGAAAATTATCAGAGTTGATGGATAATATGAATTCTGGATAATACGAAAAAAATTTATGGTTCCGACGATTTCTTATTAACGGTTTTCGACTATATTTAATCGAATTAATCAATTTAAATTATTTAATTCTATTTAATTTTATGTATATTAGAATTGTTATAGCATTTAAGTATTTTATTAGTTATTTTTTTTGTATCTTAACCAACTTACTAATTGTAATTTTTTCTTCATTGTATTTGCATTGTGCCTACAGAGACCTAACTAGTCGGTCTTTGACCATATTGGTTCTGCTGGGCACTGTTGTATTTATTAAAAATAAATAAATAAATAAATAAATAAATAAATAAATAAATAAATAAATATTGAATAATAAAACTTATAACTGTAAAAAGACATAATTGAATAAAGAACAGTTGATACGTAAAAAAATGTCAAGATAATAAAATAACAAATTAAGAAAAAACTCCTCCTTAACTTAAAAACCAATTTGGACATTTTTTTTCTATTCTTAATTCTGTCTCAGATTTACTCTAATTTTTTTTCTCGGTAATTTGTATTTTTATTTTCTTCAGTTTTTATTATCAACTGTTCTGTATTCAATTATGTCTTTTTACAGATAAGTTTTATTATTCAATATTAATCTGTTATATGTTATCCAGTTGTTATTTTTCTCCTTTCATTTTTTATTAGAGTATTTCTATCCTGTATTGCACTCAATCTCTTATACAATCAACATACACCTTATTTAACTTGTTTTATTTAACTTCTACCTTTATCCAGTCATTTTACTTAGACTATTTTACTGTGTCATGCCATTCATTGTATTTTATCCAAACAAATTATTCTGTTGTACCATATTTCTGTATATATGGGCATAAAGCCTCTAGTGTATATCCTTGATAAAGCCAGGAATAAATGGTGAATCTAGTCGGAAACTCTGTTCTCCAGTTATTGTATTGCAAAGTCTCTACCAATTTCATTTATTCTTGTGGATTAGAGGTTTCCCCATTTTGGTTGTTCCATTCTGCAGTATTTGCTTACTTTTTTATTTTCAAGATAAATAAAGGAGCTTGTTTTACAGTCCGGACTTCTGATCATGTTTTTATCTGCGACGAGATAGGGCTTAATTACAAGATGTTGCTGTCAAAAGTGTTGGCAAGAAGAGATAACTATCCAATCCTAGCTTCAAAAAGAGTATAAGAAAGAGTGACAACCCTGCTACTGCAGTGCTTTTGATACCCTCAAATTAAGGCCCTTATTGATAGGCCAACCAAAAACCTCTGGGCTTTCAAAAACTTAAATGTGAAAGGTTTGCCTATAATGTACACAAACCAGAAAGCACATGGATAGATTCATAGATATTCAAGATTGTAAATTTTTAAGGAATTCATTTTTTCAGTTGAGGTGTTCATTAAACAGAAAAATTTTCCTTGAAAAATGATTTTATTGTTGGACAGTGTTCTCCTTTCAACCAGACATAACTGAACTTTCAAGCAGTGACATAAAAGCCTTATTGTTTCCACCTAAAGTCACCTCATTGATTCAACCAATTCTTGAAACATTGAAGAGAAATTAACAGATGAAACACTTGCAAGTGTTAATCACTAAGTTAAATGAAGCAACGACTGGTACTGAAGCTCTCAAGGATCTTATAATTAAAGATTTGTTTACTGGAATGCTATTTCTGGGATGACGTCAAAAAGCCTACATTAAAAAAAAACTTAGAGAAAGCTTTTTGCTTTTGAAAATCCAGCAGTGAGTCACGAGGAAAAGAACCAGACAGTGTCGTTACTTAACTTGCAGAGCTAGCTGCTCAACTTCCTGTTGTTGTTGATCCAGTAAACAATATAGACATCTGTGAGTGGTTTGATAGAGATCAACAGTTCAAGTTTACAGACACTGCTATTGCTGATTTGATCACCAATTCCCTGAGGGAAGATGATGAATTACCCCAGAAAGTCACATCATCATGGTTTGAAGGCTATAGAGGCAGCTCTCACATACATAAAGCAGCAAGAGGAGTCCATAGCTTATGATCTCTTGTCGCTTCACTTATTGTTATGATATAATAAATGACCACTGTCTCTACATTAATACAATTAGTTATAGTTAAGTTTTGTAACCCATTAATATCGATTATCATTAATAGAGTTTTTTCATGTCCGAGGCAGTCTCAGGCCCAATTAACTTGGATAGTAGCTAGTCTACTGTACATAGTTCAAAGGACAAGGATTCCCACTTTTAAAGTAATAAAAATTGGGAATTGGCCATACATACCAGATTCGCCAAACACAAATTCGACATCCTTAACATTTCTCTTGTACTCTGATGAAAGTGAAGTTAAATGCCGAAACTTGAAAAGCATGAAAAATTTTCAAATGTGGAACTTAAATTCTTCCCACCTAACACAACAGCAGCTGGCGCAAAACTCCCTCGAAGGAATATGTGTGGTAGATTATCGCTCTGTGATAACAAGATAAGATAACACAACAGCTTGTTTGCAACCAATGGATAATTGCATAATACAAGGTTTTAAAAGCAGTTATCGAAAAAAATGTTTTGCACTCACATTTAGTGATTATTTGAATTTTGTATATTTTAATTGGATTTAATATAGTAGAAAAGAAAGATGAGACACAAGAACTCTGTAATATAACAAAAATTGAAATAAAAATTGTTTGAAAAGAAAACCTGATGTTTTGGATAGGGGATATCCTTTGTCAAAGCAAAAGGTAAAAGTGGCTATCAGTTTTCAAACAATTTTTAGTTTCATTTTAATCAATAATTGAATTTAGTGAAAGGAAATTCTTTCACTGTTTGCAAACATGGATGCACGTGTCTCATAATGATGCACGTGTTAGTGAATTGTTAGTGAACATCTAAGATGCTGTTTGCTGAGTAAAATGAGCATGGAATGAAGTTAAACCTGAGACAGTAACTAAAATCAGCTATGGCTTCAGCAGAAATTGTAAAGCTACATTTTTTGTTTCAACTGCTACGTGGAATGTTTTGTTTGATTTATTAGATTTTATAAAATATGTTGTTCAAGTATTTTTGCCTACTTTTAAGGTACCTGATGTATATTAAACTTGTTATAGACAAAAAATACTGTGAAATGTCCTCATCAGGAGGAGTATCACATTTTTCGACATAGTCCCCGTGGGCAGCAATGTACTTCCACCATCAGTGGACCAGTTCCTGCATGCTGTCAGTGAAGAATGACGCAAGCTGCTGTTGGCACCAATGACGCACTGCATTGCTGATCTCGTTGACAGATACAAAACGTGTACCTTTCAGATGTTCCTTGAGCTTTGGGAACAGCCAAGAATTTAATGGGGCTAAGTCTGGGCTATACAGTGGTTAAGGCAAAGCATCCAAAAACTTCGGATTCTCCAATGCGGCGGTTGTTGCACAACATGCGTGTGGCCAAGGGTTGTTCATGCTGAATGATTGCTTGGTGTTGCGGATGAACCTGACGCAGGCATGCACGCAATTTTTTCAGCGTTTGCACATGCAGTTCTGAGTTGACAGTGCTGCCATATTCCAAAAAGTCAATGAGAACCACACAAGAACTGTCCCAAGAAATGGTGACCATGACTTTACCAGATGATATCTGTGTTTTGAATTTCTTGGGACGGGGGAGGACTATGCCGATATTCCATGGACTTGCATTTAGTCTCAGGCTCATAATGATGCACCCAGGACTCATCTCTGATGATGATGGCATGAAGAAACGCATCTCCCTCTGCTTCGTACTGCACCAGAAATTGCTGATACATGTCCAAGCAGGTCTCTTTCATCGTGTTTGTCAGTTGATGAGGCACCCACCTGGAGTAGACTTTCCTGAAACCCAGGTCGTCGTTGATGATGTAATTCACAGTTCCAAGTGATATACTAAGAATTTACGCAACAATCCTCTGCTTAATGTGACGATCATGGCAAATCAGCTCATCAACTCGGGCTACGTGCTGTGAACTGCCTGTAGACTTCGGATATCCAGTGTGCTGCTTGTCGTGCAGAGATGACGTGGCTGGGTTGTTCATCTGTACAGTCCGCACCCACCTCCGCACTGTGCTAATGTCAACACACACTTCCCCATTAGACAGTGCTCATTCAATGGTGGATATCGATAAGTAGAACATCTTGTGCTGTCAGAAACACGATGACGGTGTGCTGCTTCAACCGCATGTCCATGGACACCCTATTAGACACCCTGTTATTGGGAATAGCCCTTAACGCCGGGTCTCATAAATGCCAGGGGAGGAGTCTGACCATTGAAACAAATAGATGCCTGGGCATGTATTCAAGATTTTATGGTACTTACATACATACAATTTTATATATAGAGATAAAGAGCATAATGAAAGTACATCAATATGAGGAAATACAAGGTCTTTCGGTCCTTATACTTTCAATAAAAAAACCTGATAAAGGTGCTCGTATTTCCTCATATTGATGTACTTTTATTATGATTTTCCTCCTTTTTTTATTTTTTTATTTTTTTTGTTTATCTTTAATCCATTTGTACGCTTTCAATTTTAATATAAAAAAAATATTTTATGGAAGGAAAATATTTTTTTATTAATTTGATCGTTTTGCAGATATTTTGGCATGAAATTTAAACCCCTTAAGAAAGATTAAAGTAATTGTAAAATAGTTTGTAACATAGTTGTAACTCTGAAAAAAACCCTATTTGTAGAGAATTTAATATACAGTGAAACCTCTCAATAGCAGACACCTCTGGGGAAAGAAAATCTGTCCCTTATTAAGAGGTCACAATGCATGTACATAGACCTGCCAGGGAATAAAAAACTGTCCGTTATTAAGGGGTGTCTGCTTTTTAGGGGTGTCCATTAGTTGAGGTTTCACAGTAGTATATTTGAAAGTTTTTACATAGCTAAATTTGTGAGTGGTGCGACATACTGAAAAAAATTAAAAAGAATTGTATACCTTTTCACATACAGGGTGTTTACAAACTCTGTATAGCAACTTTTAGGGGTGGTAGAGGACCTTATTCTGGATATTTTTGCCAATAAACTGGGGATCGCAAATGATACATAACAAAATAGTCAAACATCAAACATACAAGGGCTGTCTGAGACTTCCTCATAATATTGTCTTTCTCTCGTTAATGTATTTCCAGAAAACGGAGAAATTAGAAAACTTGATACAGATGATCACAACATTTTTAATAACTAAATACCACATATTGGTAAAATTACAAAAAATGTTAAAACTGTTGACAATGAGCAGCAATGCATAGTCACAGCATCTTCTCATTGAATTTCTCACATGGCCAAAAATCTCTGCAGTGTATCTTACATGGTCACTTGCAGCCACAACTTGCACCACCAGCTCCCCTTCCGAATCCACAGCAGTGTCATACACTATATTCTTCAAATGTCCCCAGAAGAAGAAATCTAAAGGGTTTAGGTCTGGCAAGATTGAGGTGGCCAATTAACTATAGTTCATCCAACAAGAGAAAAACAGGGTGTGTCACAGGAAGTTTCAGATTAGCCAATCAGAGAAAGGGGGTCTCATGCGCTTAATCATTTCTGTCTCATGTCTCATTGAAGAAGCGCTTTATAATATTGCAGCAGAAGCTTTAATATTATTCAGTGCTTTGCTTTAATTATAATTAAAAATATTGTATACTTCATAAAATTGTCTTTTAACTCAATTTTATATATATCGTTGTTCGAGGTTCCCTGGGCCTTTTCTTTCCAGGAGTCGAAAAGCGAGGAGAGGGGATGGTAGCTTTGCATGAAGACGCTTCGTTTCCTTCTTGAACAATTGTTCGAACGCAAGAAAAAGAAACTTGCGTTGCCTTGGAAGTTTCTTCTCTCAAGGCAGATGAGCTTTTAAAACACTATTTTCCTTTAAAGTAGCAAAATACGTTCCACACAAATCTCCCTAGCCTGGCTGTGAATAGTTTTTCCTTGTTTGGCTGAAGAGTTGTTGCACAGGCGTCGCCATTACAAAGTGACTTGTGTAGCCGCTGAATGAGTGAGTAGTCGATATCAGACCGGAAACACACCCTGTTTATCTCTTGTTGGACGAAGTATAGTCCTCCTTGGCCAATCCATCGATCATGGAATTTATTTTCTAAGTGATATCATACATATGTACTGAAATGAGCTGGTGCACCGTCATGTTTATTTATGAATGATTTACCAGTCCTCTACTCTTTAATTTATTTATGAATGATTTACCCCTACATATTAACAGTAATTATGGAAAGATTTTTATATATGCTGATGATATCGCTCTGCTTACTATACACAAGGATGAGAGGAGATTACTTGCAGAATGTCAAAGAAACGTATCACATATTGTTGAATGGATTAAAAATAACAAATTAGGTTTAAATATAATGAAAACAAATTTGATGAAATTCAGAATTCCAAATAAAAAATATGAATTCATGTTAAATTCTAAAATAAAAATACATAATACTAAATGTAAGGAAAAACTGAATTTTTGGGAAGCTGTAACTGCACAACTATAAATGAGTCTACAACAATAAAATACCTTGGATTAATTTTTGACTCCAACTTAAGTTGGAAAAGTCACATTGATGATATTTGTAATAAATGTCGGAAAATCTTATTCAAAATGTTTTATATAACTTGGTATTGTCCTATTGAAACTAAAAAATTATTTTAAAATGCCTTTTTTGAGGCAAGAATCAGATAGGGCTTATCAATTTTTAGATTTGCCACTGGCATAAAAAAAAATTTAAAAATTACAAGTTAGAATAATAAAATTAATGTGTAAAAATTCCAAACTCGATGATATAGACAATGATATCAAATTTAAAAAATTAAAAATTTTGAAAATTCAAGAATTAGGAAATTATACGAGTTAAACTCAGTTAAATAATATAAATTAAACTTGTATGATATTATTGCAAAATTTTCATAAAAGTAGTTTTTTAAGTAAAAATACGAATATACTTAAACTATGCAATTTACCAGCATTTAAAATACCTAGAATCATGAATAACTATGGAAGTAAACAAAGGATATATTATATTCCAAAGTTTTTTAATTCAGTTCCAAAATGGATATTGGTTTTGAAAACTTTTAAATTAATTAAGGCATCATATTTTACATGGTTAGGGTATGTATAATTATGTTGTTGGTTTATTTTCTGGTGGTTATGTGTATCTTGTAGTGTTATTTTCATCCTTTTAATGTATATGTGAATTTTTGTCCCATACAAGCCATTCACGAGGCTTTGGGACTTTTTGTTATTTTGATGTTTGTTTTAGATTTGTTTGTTTATTATTATTGTATAACAAAGATGAATAATAAATTAAAATTAAAAAATTAAATTAAATTAAATTAAATTAAATTAAATTATGTTGGAACCATATGATTCTTCGAACATGATTCTCCTCAACAACTCCATTATAAGTATGATGTTTGACAATTTTTACTTTGACAAATAAGGTCCTTTACCACCCCAATGTAAATTCTGACAGTTGGAGTGAGAGTGAGTGTGATAAAACGAAAGAATTCAAACAATAATTGAAAAGTGATTTTGTCTAACATTGTGAGTGCCAAAAATAAAAGAAATTGATTGAAGTTTTATTGTTAGAAATATTTTAATTTATTCACTTGAAATACAAATGATTAGTGCACCTCAACCATTCCACCAATTAGAAATATTCATTATGCTTGGAAGAGGAGGGGGGTCCCCCCCACAGTCAAGGCTTTTTCATTGCTTTAGGCAAATTAGAATGGTAATGTTACTCAGGGTCACTAAGAATGATGCTTAGAGGGGACTCACCCATAGTTTAGACAAGACTCAGGCTATTGGACTTGGGATCACCATTGGAGGAATGCAAACATACAGTAGCTGACCAAAATACTAATCTCTGTAATAGCTGTTTTCTTGCACCAGTCACAAGTTATCCCTATGGCTTGGGACAGCATTTTGTATCAAAATTTGTTCATGTGACATGCTATTCAGGGTGATTCTGAGCACCTGTACCAGCTGTTTTGTTTTTTTGTTTTTTTTGAAAACAGTTCATCTGAGCTATTCAAGGGAAAAAATTTGTACTGTTAAAATTAATGGGTAATTTTCCATTGACAGGAAATTCCTGGACCTGGAGAAACTGGAGTCAACTCTGGAATTTCAAATGGAAACCTATGATTTTCTTTCCAGAGTGGTAGTCTGTGCTTAAATTTATGCCATTTTTATAGGAAAAATATTTTCCAATTTTGCATAAGTACTTAGTAATTAGTGACTTTAGAAAAAACTTTTTCCTACAAAAGTGACAAAATTTTTGAGCAGTCATCCCCAGCAAGAGGGCTCTCCCAGTATTGATAGAATGAGTATATTTAGGATACTGTTGGATGATTTCCTCCATTTGTTTAGCCATTTCATTCATTATGATAAAGAATAAAATAACCTCTTGTCCACAAAAATAGCTCAAATAGGATATTTCAATCTCTTTAACTATTTTTGTGGACAAGAGTTTATTTTATTCTTTATGATGCTGTTATCCACAGTCCAATCCTACTGCTCATTTCATTCATAGTTTGTTAATTTCTTTCTTCACTCGCCCACATATTCTCCCATAATTTATATATATATAATTGATAGTTGGATTATTAAGTAGCAAAACAAATCAAGATTTATGAATAAGAGAATGATAATGACAACGTATAGTACCCAGTGTGGGCATCAAGATTTACTCCTGATACATATGCATTATCTCTCCACGTTCTAGGTTGCATGTCTCATGTTTCACCTGTGATGTCATCCCATCATGCATTGTGTTTTTACTAAACAAACTGCAAAAGTTCAAAGGGTGATTCTTTGATATTTTAAGAATCTTTTGTCCTTTGGGGATTTACAGAATGCCACTTTGTTTTAAAGATACAGGGCAATAAAGGATTTTCAGCAAAAACAATCTTTTACATAATCTACAATAACTGCTGAAAATGACTATCACCGGCTAGGATGTATGAATCCAAACTTCTCCTCATTGACTGCTGAACTCTTTTAAAAATACTAGAGTTATTTCTTATTGCATTACACCAAACTATCCATTTCTCAAATCTACATTTTCCATGAAATAGTGTAAGCTAATGACTTCATATGGCTCCATTGAGGCCAACGAGAGACAGGCTAGGGCACTCAAAAGTAACCTGATCATTGAGATCCGGGCAAAAAAAATATACGGTGTCCAGAAAATAAATTCACACTTTTAAAGAATCATTAAAAAGTAATAAACAATGATATGCACTTACAGGTGTGTGTGCGTGTTGGCTGTGTCTTCTTCAGTACTGTTTTCATGTCATTTTCCACTGCTGAACGTCTCTATACACCCAAGCACGCTTCTCTTACCAATACTGTTTCAACAGTAAATTTCATGAGATTTATCGCTCTCCAGCCATAAAATCTGATCTTCACCTCTCCTCTATGTGCAGCACATACATCTAAGGATGCTCTCGTGTGGAATGCACTGCATTATCAATTATGCATGCCTTATATTCCATGCACAGCCAGCACTTCCTAAAGAATGTCTCTTTTCAAAGCAGGAATTTGAAATGCCTCTTTGTTTTGTTTTGTTTTTATTGTTAATATAAATACTATCTACAAGCTATTGCTTTTTGATCCATTCATGAATATGCAGTTTACAATAACTTTTTATTTTATTTATTTATTTATTTATTTATTTATTTATTTATTTATTATTATTTTTGTTTTTTACAAAAAAATTAAGATTATACATATTTTATACAGAAAAAAAAATGTTCTTACTTTTTTTTTTAATTTTTAATTAGAACATGCTAATCTTCAAGCCTAGTCGACGAATAACAGCAAGTGATGCTCTTCGTCATCCATATTTCAAAGAGGATGGTTTTGTTCCTCTTGTGTATCCACCAAGACATATTCGTTCAACGTCAAGTCCTGGTGTTTTAAGTAGTGAAGAGGCAGGACCTGATTCTCAACCAGATAAATAACTTCAAAAATTTTATTGTGATATACATATATAAATATTTTTATAATGTTCAACTGCAGCAAATTTGGAAGGTATTATTTTCAAAATATTGTCTTTGCAAAAATTCTAGTAGGGTTTTTTTTTTTTTTTAAACTTATTTTTTTATTTTTTAAACTTGATTCAAAGTTGAAAATGAAATAAGTATAAAAAGTTACTACAAAAAATAAGAAGATGTATATAGAAATTTATATTTTTTAAAGCAGTAGATATTTTAGACTTGACAATGCAAATCAGCATTTCAGAATTCATCACTTTTTTTTTTTTTTTTTTTTTTTATGCTGTTTGAAAATGGAGCATTCAATAGATCTTGTACATTTATATCTCTACAGACTTTTGAATATAATTTCTCTGCTTATTGTTCATGGCATACATAGTGAGCAATAGAATTTAAAAATTCTGTAATGTCAATCCAGCATATTTTTCTTACAAGGGTTTCAAATATATCTTGGTACTTCTATGTCCCTAATGAAAAAGGCCATTTTCCATGCTAGCATTTAGTATATTTTACAACACTGTTTGAGAAATTTGATATTGCCTGCGTGAAATGGAGAAAAGTAATAAAAGATTTAATTTGTAACTGAATGAAAATGTAGAAGAACCAGCAAGCAGGAATGGAGATGCATTGAAAATTCACAGTTAGGAATGTGAATATAAGTTGACATTTTTTCCATTCAGTTTTAAAGTACTTAATGTTTATGTTGTTTTAAATTTATATTTAAAAAAACAAAAACAAAATGTTCCCTGCTTTAATAAAAAATAAAAAATAAAAAGGAAAAAGTAGTCAGATCTGAAATTCATTCCATTCCAATGCATTTCATAGAACAGTATTTACATTTAAAGTTAACTTGATTGTAAGATAAATTGATCACAAATACCAGTTTTAGCTAGTTTGAAAAGTTAAGTGCAGTGGTGAAAAAGAATCAAATGCAAAACAGAATAAATATTTTTAATTTTATAACAGAGCTCTTTATGGTTTAATTTACTATTTTCTTAAGAACTGTTTACAAAAATGTGCATTGATGGATGGGAATTTAGTCATTTTATCTTAATGTAAGAGTAAGAATTTTGTGTAAATAGGCGTTTGTGAAGAAACAGAAGGAAAAGAATTTATTTTTGTAGGTTAATTGCTGAAATTTTGAGTTCCTTATGTGATGTATGTTTGATAAATAAAAATTTGTAAACACATTGTAAAGTTTATTAATTGACAATTTTTTTTTAAATAAAGATGTTCATTTTTTCTCATGAATAAATTACTTTTACAATATTTATTTCACTTGTGAAAATCAACTTTTGTGCTTTTAAATTTATGTATATGTAATCATATTGTCACAAAATTTTATTAATGTCTATATCATATAATAATATCAAGACAAAGTTAGATTTAAAGCCATTCTCAATGAGCAGCTAAGATATGAGTAATGGATATGTTGAACATTTGAATTTGGATCTGGTAATTGATATTAAAAGAAGTATAAGGTTGAACAAAAAATATAATGAATTTCTAGTTAAGTGATTGTTGTCATGTCAAGACTATTTCACATTCCTTATTTATTTATAAAAATTCTTTAGAAACCAGGCTCACTTACAAAATCATGGCAAATATTTTTTTCAGGCAAATGTATTATTATACAAACATGTCATAATATACATATGTAAATGCACAATGCACTGCTTGACAATTGCTAAGGAACAGCAACATTTTTGTCAATAAATACTGTCCCAAGAAATAAACGTTACCAAAACTTCAGTAGACGTATTATAGCGACTTTATGTACACAGAATCGCATGGAATTTGAACTAAGGAAACGAACATAATGGCAAAAACAGAAGAGGTATCATGATGCATCAATGAGTGACTAAAGAAAAATGTTGGTCGTTTGTCACCGGTTTGAAATGTGAGACCCTTAGTAGCGAGTATTGCCTCCTCGAACCGCAATGCATGTTTTGCATCTGTTTGGCATGCTTCCCACCCAGAGACAAATGAACAGTACTGTTCCCACCAGACTGTTCAGAAGAGCAGTCGGGATCTTATCCCGTTCTTCCTGTAACGCACTTGTCAGTTCCTGCAGCGTTCTGGGAGGAGATTTCTTTGTGCCACACGTCTACCAAGAGCGTCCCAGGTATGTCCTATGTGATTGAGGTTCGGGGAGTGATAAACGCTTGATATCCCCACTCTCAAGAACATCCGATACCATATTCGTCCTGTGTGGACAGTCATTGTCGATCATGAACACAAACTCTGGATCAACTGCTCCACGGAAAAGATGAACGTGATCCAGAAGAATCTCCCTGCAATACCGTGCTGCTGTAACAGACCCTCCTGCAAAGATGGGGAGGGGAGTTCTGGCATCATGCATGATGCCCCCCATACCACGACTCCTTGAGAAAAACGTGTTGTTTGTGATAACTAGTTCCCTTTTCACGCCAGATCAGTTAATGGCCAGAATCACTCTGTATAGTGAACGGATATTTATAAGAGAAAAGGACGAGACACAAAATTATTTATTTTGCTAATTATTATTTATTTTTCATTTTTATTTAATAACTATTATTTTCTGCATAGTGAACTGAAGCTCGTTGGAGAACATCATCATGGACCTTCCTGATCGCCTCAAGCACGCTGCTTGTTACACCACTGTAATCTCTTCCGTCGATAGAGCGGAGATAGTGAAATGCCTTTGATAGGTTTCCGTGCATACAGCGCAACATCATTCAACTGACGGGAAATGGTTCTGGCAGAAACATGAGTGCCTGTAATAGCGGCAAGATCTGTGGCTCTCTGTGCAGGTGTCTGATATTTTTTTCCTCTTTTTGCTGAAGGGCTACGCTATGGTCCTCCCGAGCGGTTGTGCTCCTTCGACGACCACCCTCATGCACACGCAAAGCGAATTCTCTGGTAGCAATAGCAGTTTTCAAACGAGAAACAACACTTTTGCAACGCCATTGGTCGCGCAACTTCAGTCACACGTTGCCCTGCCTCAAGCCGTCCAACAGCTCATCCACGATCGTAATCAGTCAAATGACATCTCTGCGGCATTCTACAGATTATTTGTGATAGAGGGACTGAAAATATACAGTAAAGTTTGCAAAACACCTGCATGTGTATTCGCCCTAACACTCCACGGCTACTGATTTTCACTGAACCACAGCTCATTGGACACGTGACTTTTATTCAAATTATGCAAATCGAAAAACAGAGTAGCAACCAATGTTTTGACACGTCCTGCATTATTTTCCAGCGCCCCTAAATAGCGGAATGCGCATGTTCCTTAGCAATTGTCGAGCAGTGTACTTTACCAATAATGTCTATTACATGGACACTTCAGGAAGTATTATAGACAAGGAAGAAGAGTAAAAAAAAAAAAAATCATCTACCATAATTATGTGGAGTACAGTACAATAGTTTTAATGTTGAAATGGGAAGTACTTGCCCAATCTGTCACCATGCAATTTAAATTTGATACTAAAATTAAAAGCTGCATTGCGTGGGAGACGCTTCCCTACACGAGAAGACATCGCCAATACACTGTGACATGAGATTACCAGATTGGCCAATGGAGCAACTGATGGTATTTGTCTCCTTCCTCATCATTGGCAGAATTCAGTTGATTGCCTAGGAGATTACTTCGAAGGTTCATATGGTAATCTTTTAATTAAATAGGTGAATCCTCTTTTTCTTTTTTTTCTTAAGTCGACGCGTATATTTTTAATTTTATAAATGACATAAATAAACAATCTTAATAATAAAATTAAAAACCAGATAAAGGTTCTATCGTACAACAAACGTTTTAATGCATAAGATCGCGTTTCCGTGTAGATCGGTTTAAAACCATCTTCAGTCTGATTAGCGGACGTTGTGTCGAATTTATATGAAGGAGATGAGTTGCTAAGTGATTTTGTCGTAGAATGTTCCAGTCATGTGGGAGGAAGGTTACAAAAATAGGTGCAGATTTGGGGTCTGTCTCTCTATAAACCTTGAAAATAAACTGGCCAGCAACCAAGAAAGTGGAACGAACATCCAAATAACAGCCATATGGCATCATTATACTCTGTTTAACGAAAGAAAAACTGGGCATGTCTAATTAAATTTTCGATTTCAATTGTTAGCCATTGTTGCTAAGTAAAAGTAACAATGTTTAACAATTGAAATTGGAAATTTAACTGGACACGCCCAGTTTTTCTTTCGTTGGACAGAGTCAAGGCTAACGAGAAAGACAGGCTCCGGCACTGAAAAGTCACCTGACCAAGATAGGTCTATTAACAATGTAACTTTCATTGTTTCCATCTTGTATTTTAATAATCAGTGTTTTTTCCTTTGTTGGTCAAGTGACTTTTCAGTGCCGGAGCCTGTATTTCTCGTTAGCCTCGGACAGAGTATAGTTAAAGGAATAAAAGGACAAGCCTATAAGTAGGAGAAGAAAACATAAAGAAGAATTCAGGTTTCTCTTTATTTATTTGTTTGTTTGTTGTTTTTTTGTGTTTTATTTATTTATTTAATTTATATTATTTTTATAATTTCCTTTATTTCGTACGACGGGCTTTAATGCTAACAAAAGTAAAAGACGCGACAAAAGTAAACAAAGATCTCTTTTCTTTTTAACAATATAACACCATGTTAATCAAAATTAACAGTGCCTATTCACGCAAATTGGCTAAAATTTTCAAAGTACTTCAATTCTGCGTGTGGGAGATTTGTGTACGTGTAATAACAATTAGTAAACAATGTGATTAACGACTCCTAATGAATAGGGTAATAGCGCCGACGAAGTGAAAATTTCAGATAATCGTGGAAGTCGAAGATAACTATGCGAATTCAACGGAGTACGGAAATCGACAGCATCGATTGCTATGCTATGTTCATGGTCCAAAATCGATTGCAAGATATTTTCCAGGAGGCTTCAAAAGCTCTAGGGCAGCTAAAGGACGATGAAGAATGATTGACAACTCAGACATTTATTCGCAATCATTCTGGCGTACTGTAAGTCCCCAGGAACCTAAGCGAATGTGGAATAGTTGTTCAGACGCGTTGTCAGAAGACCATCAGTATCAATTCAACTCAGAAGCAACCGATCTTCGAGTGCTCTATCTCACATTAAGAGATTTGAACCAATATCTGACGAACAATGAACGCCAACTCAAGGATTATCCAGGGATGTCCCTATTGCATAAATTCGCTGATCAAGAAGTTGAAGCGTTCCTGGATTCAAATCCACTTGTATCGCTGGAGACTGCATACCTTCGGGCAAGATTCCAAGAGTTGGTGGATCAAACATCGCTCTTAAATGAATAACAGCTGATTGTATACAATCACATATTAAATGCTGTATGCAATGAGACGCCAGAAAGGAGACTACTTTTCTTGGACGGACCTGGAGAAACCGGTAAATCATTTTTGCTGGAAAAAGTGTTGGGGACTGTTCGATTAGAAGGCAAGATTGCCCTGGCAACGGCAGCGATTGGCATGTTCAATGTTGAAGCTAGGCCTGGATCTAAATGTAACTACCAACCTGTAATACCCCCATTCAATCGCAACATGCAGAATTGCTATGCAAAGATAGATCCCGGGCATGTGAGATATACGAGTTATAATCCTTTCGTATAATTTATGGGTGTCTAATGTTGCTTATTGCCTCTGCTAAGTTGCACCGAGCATGACACCTTTGTTATAAAAAAATTACATTTTTGCAATGCTACTTTGGCGCGTTGGTTACATGGCTTGTTCGACAATCTTGAGTTGTGGGTAGGAATCCTTCAGAATACACTTTTTAAACAGAAACAACTTTGTTTACCATCTTTGTTTTGCCTTGACAAGCTCGGCGAAGACCGGAAGGTACGATTTTTATTACATTTGCCCATCTTCTCCGAGCTTAAAGGTAAACTCCACGGAAAAAATCGACTTTATTTTTTTGCATCATAACATTAATCCAGGTTAATAGACATGGTTCGGCCGGGTGCTTAAAATCCTTAAAAGTGCTTATTTTGTAGATCCATTTTTTTTTCAAAAGCAGCAAAGTGCTAGAAAGGAAAACCTATGCTTCGGTCGCATCTAGCGCTGATGACATAGGTATGGTTGATCCGAACCAACTGCGCAGTATTTATAGGACTATTGGAAATTGGCTAAACCTCTACAAGGAAAGTGGAAAAGTAGTGCCACAGGTTGCATCTCAAAATCTAATTAATAATCATGGATAGACACCCATATAGGACCATTAATCAAGGGAAACTTCGCTGTAATATATGGAATGCAAGGGGGATTGCTCGCAAACGCATGGAGTTATACAATTTCCTTATAAACTGGAAAGTCGACATCGCTTTCGTGTGCGAGACACATCTGAAATCATCTCAAGCGTTCAAATTGCCCGGCTACCAAGTCTATCGCAAGGATAGGCCTCTGGGTAATAATGCTAGTCATGCGTTTGGTGGAGCAGCAATCATTGTCAAGGACGGCATTGATCATCGTGAGACTATCACTCCCGACTATATAGGTATGGAAGCCGTTTTCGTTATTATAAGTGATGCTAACACAGGCGAAATCAAGTTCGTCTCATTTTATAACTCGCCTAAGCACAAGCTTAGTCCATGCGAACTCGACGAGCTGCTGTCCGGACCCATTCCGGTTGTAATGGCGGGCGACTTAAATGCTAAGCATCATGCATGGAACTCTAAATGGCCCAATCAAAATGGCAATATCTTATATGGATATACATTGAACAAAATTAACACCTTTGTTGCTGGTCCCCTTGAAGACACCTACTACTGCGACCACTCACCTGTTAGTGACGTGCTGGACATCGTTG
>JAHWFO010014436.1:2206084-2246587 GCA_023313115.1 Rhysida immarginata
CGTGGATATTTGCTGTTCGTATCCATATTTCTAAGTCATCCAATTTAATTAGTAGTGAACGGACGTTGGCATAACCAACGTTAACAAACTGCGACGTTAACAGATGAGTTTTAACATACTTCCTGGCTTGATGGAGGCAAGGAATGCCTCGCATAAGAAGGTTCGCGATAAGCATCGTCCAGTAACGTGGGACTTTTGCCTCGAAAATGCGCACTATAAGGCCTTTAGGCTATTTTAGGTGTTGTGAAATTGGCTCATCTGTTCTCGGCAATCTGGAGGAAGAAATAGTGTTATAGTATTCCACTTTTCGTTCGCCATTTACCACTTTCAAGGACTTTAATACCTTGCCCCATTAATTTCTCTGCCAGGATGGAGGGTTTTAAGGCTGCTTCCAAATTTCCAATACAGAGTCTCACTATGGAGCTTGGTCTTATAGGTAGACCCCAACTATCCGTAGATTCCGGATTTGTGTGTTTGTCTAATTTGTGGCCAGACGTCAGTTTCTCATCCTGCGATGTTAGTCGTTGTCCTCCAATTTGCGATACACTGTATTCAATAGTTTGATCTACTTATATATTATTTTATGTTATAATATTATTTCTTACAGTCTTATTATCGCTGAAATGAGGGGAGGTATCGCTATTCAGATCAATTAAATCCCTTATGTTTTTCTCCGAACTGGTTATCTTCATCGTTTGATCTATATGTTCACTCTTTCTGATCCTTCAAATTAGTCGGTTCCACAATTAGTGAATTGTCGCAGACATTCTGTACATCATTTAAAGGCAACTGTATATTGTTGTGGTTGAAAAACTTCCGGCGCCATGTTTGAGTTTTGTGTCTCCGTCGTCGGATCTTCCATGTGGGATAGAATTCTTGTAAGTGTTGCTTCCGCAGCAGTAATTAATTCTGATAACTTATCGACCATACCTTGAATTATTTGTATTATGTTATTTGGTTAATGTTAACTATCTGCACAATCGCAAACGCAAGTCCCACTCTCGGCCCTGCGGGCCTCGCTGGTCACTGGTTCCCGTTACTCGAACGCCTTCGGCGTTCTGTCTACGACGTCCCCCTATTTGGTTACAGGGGGCAGTTGGTTTCCCCTCGGCCGGTTACAGGAATCGCGACAATTCAGTTTGCGGATTCAGTCATCGCGCGATTGTGCAGATAGTTAACATTAACCTGTTATTTTGTACCGAATCCATGATTCCTTTTACTATGGACTATACAATCAAGTCATGATTAAATGTCGTTTTCAAAGTTACATTTTGGGCTACTTGACTATTTTTTAATTCGTGCCACTCATTGCAGATAATGTTAATTTTGTTTACTAACTCATCAAGATTTCTATTTACAATTGGATTTACATCTTTGTTGATAAGTTCTTGTGAGCCATTCTCTTCATAGATGGCGTCAGTGCATTCTGTCCTCACCTTTAACTCAAGGTTGTTAAAAGAAGGTGGCCTCTATCGGCCGATTTCTCTCAAAAGCACTCGCATTGCCTTCTGGGATTGTGACGTCACCTGGCAGGCGATCCGTCCCTTTTAACATAACAAAGCTGAGATAGCTGGAGTTCCATGTGCTTTTGCTAATAATAATCGCAATTATTTATTATTTTTAGTCCAATATTATAATCTAGAGTGGATTTATTATATTTCCATGCATTTATTCTTCTCATGGCAATAGATACGAGCAAAATTTCATTAAATGAGCAAACCCCCCACCCCTTCTTATAATGAAAAAGAGCACACTCGTAACGAGCAGAATTCCTGAGCAGGAGATGTGCTCTTGATACGAGTGTTAAAACGCAAAAATCCAACAGATTGCACTGCGACAAAATCGAAAGTTAAGAGAAAATTTGAAACCTGAGAGAGAAGTTTAGAAAATAAAATATACACAAGACTCTTCGCTTTCATCTTCACCTCCTTCACTCGTACCAAGTAATTAAAACTGTTCAGTGGCTTCAGATTCATTTGAAGACTCTGTAAACCACGTTGGGAAAAACGACGAGGTGGGATACGCTTTCACTCTCAAATTGTAATATGAGCAAAACGAAAGTGTTCGGTCAGACTCAAACAGAAAGTGATTGGGTATGTAGGCATTACTTTTTTTTTCTTCCTATCATATTTTTACAATTATACATCTACCGGCAGATGTTCCTGAGCTATACTAGCACTTAATGCTAAATGACTGAATGCTGTAACAGGTTAATCGTTGAAGAATTGCTTTGACGAGGTGGCCTCGCTGTTGCAGTATTTGCTTTTGTATTTCAGTGCTAAATGTATATAAATAGGCCTGTTATTTGCAATCTCTGAATTTTAAACACATATTATTCCAATAAATTATTTATATAAAACCTTGGCATGTTTTTTTTTTCATTTATATTGGTGATAGATAGTAGAAATAGGTGGAAAATAAGAGTCCCCCCGCTATTCCCTATTGTTTTCTATGGCGTTCGTCTGCTCCAACCTTCCAGTTGACGTCACACGTCAGCAGCCAATGACCATCGATCATCCCGATAGAGGCCACCTTCTCTTTAACAACCTTGCCTTTAACTTATTCGTTGTCTCCATTGATAGCATATAATCTTGAAGTTCGCTGAATTTCCTCATCACCATCTCCTTATAATCGTTTTTTTGTGCACGTTTGGATCCTGGGCGTTCGCTAGTGATTTCTTTCAGTTCATTCAGCAAAGTAATCCATGGTTGTGGCGTGGAAACAGCCTGATTGTTGGGAGCTTCATCAACTTGTTGCGACGTGCCTTTCGCCATATTTTTCTTTTCCTGCATGAAACGTGATGTTAGGTAGGTTTAGATTTTTAAAAACTGGATGGATTAATGCACCACAGCAGTAAACTATTTCTGTAGGAGGAGTATCCATCACTTCATCTCTATAACATCACATTTGGGCCACTAAAGCTAACTTGTGACCTCCTGAACTACCAGCAACAAGAGCCGAAATGTATTGTGCAATTTTAACAGATGCATTTATTTCCATGATGATGATGATGATGATGATGATGATGATGAAAAAGTTTGAGATGGAGAAAATTTCCACAAGGGTTTAGAAGATCTATGTTGATTGCTTAATGATGTAACTCTTTTTGAAGGAAGATTGTTTCAAAAAATCTATCACATACATAATTCAATCTCAGTGAAATTATCTGATGAACAGTTTTGACACAGGTCAGCTTGCAGACTAGGTTTTTCAACCATCGAATGTTTGGCAACACTAAGGTGCCCTCACAGTGAGGGGACTTTTTTCAAAGCCCCCTCACTCGTTGCCATGTTACCATCATTCGATGGTTGAAAAACCTAAACTCTGCGCGGCAAACTGTGTTCAACTCGGGCCGTCAGTTGGTTGGGCATAGGCACATGTCATATAGGCTTTGGCTTGTGTGGTAATGCTGCACTGGGATGGTCGATTAACCTGTGGTTGCATCCACCATCGCGATATCTTTAGAATGTCTGTTTGATGGAGAGCAGTACCCGTTTTGAAAGACCTTCAATTTCAAAATCCCTGCTGTTTCAGTTTAGAACCTACATTCACACTGTAAACACGTGAATAAAAAAGCTATTGACTGATATATCTATGAATACCGTCAGGCCTTTTGCTTTTGAAATTTCTTTTACAACAATGATGGAGCGTCCATCACCATTCATACAAAAAGGACCGTTGATGTGTCTTTGTAGTGCATGTATTGTTGTTGTTGATCGCACTGCATTGTATAAATTGTTATTAGGAATTTTTTAAAATAATGTATTATGGTGATAATAGCACCAGCACATCAGTGGATAATTATTCTCAAAATAAATCGTTTATAGGTGGGTTTTAAAAATGTGCTGAGGCAGAAGTTTGTTTGTATTATGTTTCACATAAGATAAAAACGGTTTAACGATAAATTTTGTCATTGCAAAACCTGTCTACAGAGAAGTTACGTCTTTGCAAAATACATCCATGGAGAAATTCTGTCATTGCAAAAACCTTCAATGGAGAAATTTCATCGTTGTAAAAACCTTCCATGGAGAAATTTCGTCGTTGCCTAAAATGTCTTATCTATAAACCTGTCATGTCAAAACTGTTCATTGGATAATTTCACTGAGATTGATTTATGTATGGCCTGGATTTATTGAAATAACGTCCCTTCAAAATGAGAGTTGTCATTCGACATTCAACATAGGTCTTCTAAACCATTGTGAAAATTTTCTGTCTCGACCTTATTCATCATAATTATCATCATCATGATCATCATCATGGAAATAAACTCATCTGTTAAAATTATGCAATGTTTTTTGGTTCTTGTTGCTGGTAGTTCAGGAAGTCATAAGTCTACTTTAGTAGCTCAAATGTTAAAGTATAGAGATGAAGTGATGGATCCTCCTACGAAAATTTATCGCTATGGTGCGCTAATCCCTCCAGTTGTTAAAAATCTGAACCTACCTAACATCACGTTTCATGCAGGAGTACCCAATGAAAAGCTGATACAAGAACGTATTCCTGAATAGGCCTTATTGATTTTAGATGATTTATTAAATGAAGAGAAAAATAACAAAATTGTTGAAAAAATCTACACGTGTTACAGTCATCATCTCAATTTCTCTGTGTTACTAATAAGGCAGAAGCTCTTTCCCATTCAAAAATGATTCGTACAATAAGTTTAAACACTCAGTTCATCTTTCTGCTAAAGCCGCCGTGAGAAGTAGGACAGATTCGCACCTTGGCATCGCAAACAGGGTATGGTCATTTATTCATGGAAGCCTTTAAAGATGCCACCTAGGAACCCCTACATGATTTAACTCAGAGTTCTGAGATTGCGTAGTAAGATTTTTCCTCATGAAAGACACTGGTTTAATATTTTTCAATTGAACAAATAGGTGTGCTATACAACGCTGATTCCTATGGTTGTAAAACATCGCCATTTCTAGGAGCACTGAAACACTCGACTCCACGTCACAGGAAAGCATTATGCAACATGCAACTCTTAATCAAGTTAAAGCTCTGTGTGAGATCTGTCATAACATTCTACTCCATAATGTTGCCTGGACGCCACACATTAGGCAGCATTTGAGGAAGATAAAAAGTTTAGCTCATAAAAAATTTCACTAAGGGCTAAGAAGAATTATCTGAATCAACATGGAAATGATTATCTTCAGCTGCTTTTGCTAGGAAGTGTGGCTGCACCTATTTTGAATAAATTAATTAGTTAAGAGCATGTAAAAGTACGTTTTACTCCCTTCTCAAGAATATCAAAGGATCTTTCACAACAACAGCACAGAGTGAACGTACCCCATCACCACCCTCTGATCATAGCAAGCCTAAGAAGACTGGGGTCAATGATGGAGAAAAAAAACGTAATAAGCAATTGAAATGCAAATTTGACGCTTACAGCACCGAATTTCAATGTGCATCAGAAAATGGACCTTTATTTAAATACACTTCAAAATTATATAAGAGCAAAGTGACATGAATACAGCTGGAAACAAACGAGTCTTGCAACCCAAACCGATCCTCAAACCTAATCTATAGCCTCGTTAATACACCAAACACTGTCCCCACAATCCCTTCGAGAGACACCTTCTTATCTATTTCCTCAACAACTCGTCTATACACATGAATTTCATTAGTCTGCAGGCTTAAAAGAAAAAACCCACCCCGATGACAATATTATGATGGCTAGTGGACCCGATGAGGGCAATCACATAGTTAATGTTATGAACTTACCTCTTGAACAGACCTCTCCACAGGATCACCTCTTCAAGAGACTTCGAAAGAGATCTGACATTGTCACATTGAATAAAAAAGGCGATAAAAGTGTCAGTTTGTGGTAAATCAATATGAGGATCAAGCATTAATCGTTTACTAAAAGATGTATTATCACCCGATCCAAACCTGAAGAAGCCACCGCCTGCTTAAGATCTGTTTGCTACTGTCTTAAATCATATCACATCATTGAGGAATTAATTGTAAATCCAGTGTACTGACGTGTGGATACAACTGACATGTCAAAGCTCGCATGGCTGCATTATGATCAATAAAAATTTCATGTATAAATTCAGTTTGTAATGCTGTGATTAAAGTTTATTTTAAACTTTGTAGATGTTTGAAGAAAATGTAATTAAAATGTAATTAAATATGAGAAAACCTATGTAATTTTTTTTAGACGTTTAAAGAAAACACAAACAAAAACAAATTCAATCTGAATTAAAAAATTTATTTGAACAAATGTATGCAGAAATTGATTGAAACATTGAAACAAATAATAGAATAATAAAACAAAATAATTTAAAGGTTTACAGCATTGGTTCCATTTGTACTTTTTACAGGTATTAAATTCAGAGTTGTTAGTAAATTCATAATGAACGATTTCACATTTCACGAGTTGGTCGTTTAGAGTCAGTTCGTTTGTATGTGTTGTTCAAGATGGCATACATAAAATAACCACTGGCTGCTAATTTCAGGTAATGCAGTCTGTGATGACTGCAAGTGTCAGGCATCTGATGTTGCACTATTCTCATGTTGTAGATCCATTTTTCCGGGTACTAAAACATGAACGGGTGAAATTGTTTGAGGAAACACTCCGAAAGAATCAATTATGTATGCTTGTTTGTTGTAGGGTATAAAGAAAGCAACCCAGTGGGTACCTGGTTTACTGGAATCATCTGTTTTAGCTATGAGTAAAGACAGGTGAACAGGTTTGATCTGTAGTATCAACTCAGCAGGGAAAACACCTATTTCCATAGGACATGTGAATGAGTCTCTCGAGAGAGCTATCCATAGCTGCTGCGTATCCATGAATTTTAATCTGCGAAATCAAAGATCACCGCTCTGTCTTTATTGATTTCCAGAGTTGGCTAAAGTTTCACAGAACTGAACTTCAACACTTAGTGCATCATTATGTATAAGGTTGTATATATCTGTATAATAATCAAAACCAAAACATGTGTAACAAGCACCCTAATCAAACTGGTTGATGTCTACATCTGTCTTCTTTCCAATTCCTTGTGCCTTCATGGAATGAACAAACTTTCTTAGGTTTGAACCATTTGCAAAGTTAGGTGTCAAGTGATGTAGAGTGTTGCTTAAGTATCCAGTGACAGAGAGAAGAAAGGTAGATTGAAATGTTAAAAGTTGAATGGGTTTGAAGTAAAAGAACCATTCCAACACATTTGCTTCGCTCGCTGTAACTGCAAAAATCAAATGTGTGGGAATCTGATCAGTAATTATGTTCTGTATGACGTGATTTTCTTATTCTAGCGGCAATGCTCGATGACCTCATTTCAACTTGACCAATAAGGTAAAATGCGTTACTGATTTGCAGAGTCTTTGCATGTGCTAACAACGAAGCTGTGTTAACTTAAACACACTCAACATTCAGCATTGCTTTTTGGATTCTTATGTGATAATTAGGATTAGCTATATCAGACATCAGAGCAAAGGCATGCTTACTTCTTTAAAGTCTCAGACGAATATCTCATCACAATCGACCCTGACAAAAGATTGTTATGCAAGTTATTTACGTGGCTTAAGCCCGTTGTTTGTATTGTCAGCATTGCCCATTTATCCACTTGCGTCTTTAAAATAGCCGGCTGTTGTGAGCTCATTTTGTTTAGAGGCCTGACCCTAGTTCAAACGAGTTACAAAATAAGCTCTGTATGAGTATAAATTATTGCTATGACTAACTGACATATCACTGAGGTAGCATTCAACTTGTGAAAATAGCATATTTAAGAAAAGATTCATAGTGGTGGCCAGACTTCTTTAATGATGATGAATTCTAAACTCAATGTTACAGGGTGGTTATAAAATAAGTTCGCCTACTCAGAGCCCTCTAGAGCCCGATCTAATGAACCGATTCTGATGCAAATTGAAATGTAAGCTATTCAGACCATAAGGGAGAGAATTCCAGAAAGAAAAAAAATTAGTCCAAATTTTCACCAGTACGTGAAAATGTGGCACTGTGGAACGACAAATGGAGATTTTTATAACTAGTTTTATTGTTTTAAACAAGCAGGAAAGGTTTTGCTTGATTACAGCATATGTCCCATGTGTCCACCCCCTGCGTCAATGCCATGTTGGAAGCATACCACAGCATGATCAGTTGTTGCATGAAACATTTCCTGTTGGCTCTCTGCTCAGGCACAGTCCGGACGCTTTGTTGATAGACCTGATCTTTTAAATATCCCCAGAGCCAAAATTCGCAAGGTTCAAATCCAGAGAACGTGGAGACCACACATCCGGAATACTTTTAAAGATCACATGATCATCTCCAAAGTTGGCACACAGCAATTCCTTTACTTGTCGACCAATATAAGGAGGTGTTCCCTCTTGCATGAAGACAGTGGATCCCAAACACTGTCATTCTCGCAAGGCGGAATCACTGCTGTGCAGGAAGTTCAAAATAGCATGCACTTCTCAGAACATCTTACAGGACCTCGTTGTGTCACTTCCTCAAAGAACAAGGGGCGTAGAATAAAATCAGCGGTGAATCCACACTGTACAGTCACATATTTAGAATGCAATGGCTTTTCATGCACGCACGAACGAGGCACCCCATATGCGGCAGTTCTTCGTGTATACTGCTTCTTCTATAATGAAATATGCTTTGTCTGATCATGGCCACAGGTCATCAACAATCATCTTTGCCAGAAAGCGATAAGCAAAGTCAGTGTGTTGATCTTCAGGTTTTAGCTGTTGTGCCAGATGAATCATTTATTGGTACTGTAACGGCCAGTTTTGGCGTTACAAATCAGTCTTTCTCTTTCCCTTTTGTTCCCCCCCCCTCTTTCCACTCTTTTGTCTCTTACCATTATCCTGAGCGAAAATGATTTTGTTGACGTTAATTATAGACGGACCTCCTGTTGTAAAGAAGTGAACAATGGTCGAGACCAACAATGGCCTCTAACAAAAGATAGTTATTATACGAGCTTCGCGTCGTTAAGAAAAGACTTAGTAGATATAGTGAAAGAAAGCCAGATGAGAGAAGAACAACGGCCGCCATCGGATCAGAAGAGATAGAACGACGACGGCCATCAAACGAGGCCGAGTAAGATGAAAGACATCCATGGAGAATTCCCTTGTGATGGACGACTTTGACTTCTACACGTCCCGTTCTGTCGTTCGGCGACGGCACAGAAATGCATCAAAGTCATTGACGATAGGGGAATTTTTCGCCTTAATTTATTCGCCGTGATCGTTTTTGTCGAACCGGAACGTTGCAAAGGAAAGCGACAGATGGGTTCCAGTCAATATCGAAAAAGATTATCCCAAGACCTTCTGGTATTAAGCGTAGTATTCGGGCCATAAGTTTAGTTATCTGCACTTCTTTATTCCTTTATTTATATTCCCTTACAGAATAATCCAAGCTCGTAATGATGAAATTGTACTTCCGATGAGCCCCAACACCCGTCCACTTCATTCTGAAGGCAGTTCTGTTCAATGGAGGAAATACTCTACTTAAAGAAAGTCGAGATGACGCACGAAGATATCGTTGGTTCCGTAAGATTGGTTTTAGCGCAGTAAGAACCCCTACTAACATGCTCAAATTCAAGTCCTAATTTCGGATTTGGGTCTTCCCCTCCCTTACCTTGTTATTCTCAGATTAGCTTTAGTATTTCCCATTCCCCCTTACTGTTGCTTAATTCTTGCTTAGCCAGTAGATTTCCAATCTGTTGCGCGAAAACGAGGACGAATTGACGCTATTAACACAATCGGTGGACTCGTAAAAAGACATAAAAATGCTGAAAAAGAAAAATGAGAAAGTGTTTGATAAATGATCCTAAAGGCATTTTTTTTTTTTTGAAACTTACCTGAGGACTCTCAAGAAGGTCTCGTCCAAACCTAAAAATCAAAAAAAAGATTTTAATGCACAAAGAACAATTAGTGTCAGAAGAATAAGTAAACGATAAGAATAACTTTTACCTCTTTGGTCTCATTTATGTATAGACTGATCTCGTAAATCCTTTAAATCCTGAAGTTGTGGGTTATTTAATGTTGTTAAAGTATGTTTGAACTATTAGTAAAAATATAATTTTTTTTTTCTGAACGCCCGGAGGCGAGAAAAATTAATGCAATCTGAGAAAGTAAATATAAATATATTTAATTGTAAATGTCATCCGTGAGAGAAATTTGCAATAAAGCCCCGGATATTTTTTTGTCAGACATAGTTGTCTAACAAGATTCTGGTTTATATCACAACATGACAAACAAATCGTCTACGTTGCGATTTATTTTTTTTTCTCTCTTGACCTTGTCCTTTTGTCCATAGAAATTAAAACGAGAAGGGAAGTATTGCAGATTATTTACATATGCATGATTTAAATTTGTCTAATTAGAACCCGAAGCCTCTCTGCTAATACTTTGTTGTGTTTTTTTTTCTGTTTAGGAAGAGCTCTGTACGGGGGAGTGTTGCGTCATTGGAGAAGAGCGAACCTCTCGTATTTTTGCCCGTTACAGTACCAGTGCAAAATGGACCGCAGGACCTTTAGCACCATGGACCGTGGGATGGACAATTCGCGTGCTGTTACTCGAGCATTTGTTGCAGAATGTTGAGAAGAGGAAGCTCTGACCACTACTACAACAGCCATGTCCTCAACAAATTCGTTTGTTATCTTGTGCCGTCCTTTTCCTGCTGTGACAGCCAAATCAACAGTCTATTCAAATTTCTTTATCATTTTTCGCAATCCATTCCATTCTGGGTAAGTTGACTTTCTGATTTGAATAAACTTTCTGCTAATAAGGCCGATATTGAGAATAAACATATGCTGTAATCAAACAAATTTCTTGCCTGCTTGTTTAAAACAATAAAACTAGTTTTAAAATCTCCACTTGTCATTCTACAGCGCCACATTTTCACCTGGTGGTGAATATTTCCACTAATTTTTTTCTTTCCAGAATTCTCTCCCTCATGATCTGAATAGCCTACATTTCAATTTACACCACAATCGGTTCATTAGATTGGGATCTAAAGGGTCTGAGTAGGAGAACTTATTTTATAACCACAGTGTACTTTCATCGGGGACAGTGTAAAAATCTGCCCAACCGGGGACAGAGAAATCAATAGACCTGTCTTGACTGATGATGCTTGTTGGTTGGTATCCGGTGTGTGGTGTTTTTCCTGTTGACCATTTGTGTAGGTAATAGAAAAAAATGTCAAGATCACTGTTGAGGCACTTTGTGCTCATTTAGTGTATCATAGAGGCCATGATTAAGTATGTATTAGGTGAAAACTGATGATAAAGGTTCGTATGTTTAAAATATGTTTAGAACGTAATTTCGCATGGCTTTTTGCTGTCTTCTGCTGCTGCTTTTTTATTCTACTGTGGTATTTTCGACTTTGCTGAACGCTCTACTCAACCACTTCATCTGTATTCACCCGTCAGAAAGAACTCCAAGCTGTTACCTGTGTGTGTTTTTTACATGCAAATGAGTAGGCTTTGTAGAAATTCGTCTTTTAACGCGACCTCTACCTCTCTGAACTCTAGCACTTATTTCCTGTAGGGCACTACCACCAGCCTCCTTCATTCGTAATGACAATGACTGTTTGAGATTTTAGCCATGTATCATTATAAAACAGAAACACCACCCTTTAGGGCATGACAAGCAAGAATTTTACCCATCGATTTGAGTAAAGGCATTGCAAAGCAAAACAGATTTGAAAATACTGAACCAACCCCGTTCCATCTCTAAAACGCTGACCCTCAAAAAACTGGTAAGCCATTACCCCTCTGACTTAAATAGCGTGAAATTGCTTCTTGGTTCGAATGATAGGGGATGTGATCTTGAAGTAATTGATGAGGAGAGAAAAGAAATCAACCTCGTTCTACAGTTCTTTCTTACGAAAATGTAATTTCACAACAGTTTTTTCCCTGATAAAAACATGAGCAAAATCCCCGTGATTTGAATGAAAAACAACATTAATGACGTTTTTACTTAAGGGAAAGTAGTCTGGTGAGTAAATTACTTCTCGTTTGGCATGTGAAACTGGAATGATCCATAAAATTGGAGCCAATGTGTTGCCCACAACTTGAGGTTGGATGATGTCTGTATACAAATAATAACCATGTATAGCTCAGGTAAGATCGATTATGGTTTAAACCTCACCAATAACGCAGTCCAAATCGGAAAGTTTGGCTGTAAACCCAATGTGTGATACAGGCCTTCACTAAAACTAATATAGCGACCTTCTGTTCATTTGAAATAAAAACATGTTAGGCATGAGATTGATGTTGTAAAGGTCTGTTCTTTCAGGGAAATAAATTTTAATCAGAACGTCCACAACATCTCTACAACTATCTTAAAACCCTTCAGGAATTTTAAGATGCGATATTCTGGAGTGTCAGGTGGATCGAAAATAACACAACTGATGAACCCATCATCTGTGTCATTTATGGGGATAGCAAAAGGTGTTTTCAATTTCTTCTTCAGACACCTATCATGTATAAAGCTGATGTTAAAAGCAGCTGGGAATTCATTGAAGTATTCTGGGGATCCTGTAAACTATACAAAATCATTAACCAATTTTGTCTTGAAACCTGCATCTCAAAAACGATCTTTTAGAAAATCAATAGCTGCAAACCTGTTTTGCAATTTGGAACTCTTAAATTCTACAATCTTTTGGTACAGAGGAGCTCTATTGGTATACCTTAACGTAACAAAAAAACCCACCCCACACTTGAACAGACAGTTGTAATGTGGAGTTAGAGAGAACGCTCCACGTAGAATGAAACTTTAAACACATTGCTGAATTCAGGCGTGTTAAATCGAATCCCTACATTTGGAGGTAAACTCTTGGTAATGTTTTGGTCTAAATGAATGTTATGGTAAAAGAGGACATTTTTCAAATAGGATTGTAAGAAAGACAGGATTGTTGGAATTCCTACTGGTGAAACAATGTTGAATTTGGTTTGTTCCTCGATGAGGTCTTCTTTAAATCCAGTTTCAAAAGTATTGTTTACATCTGTAATGTTCTACAAAAGGGATGGGAAATGTGTTTCCATTAAAGCAACTTTCCATTGTCCTTGGAAATGTAATGTTCATGGTAATTGTGTAATAAAATGAGCTGCTATATTGCAATGATTTTGCTCTCCCATAGGCAAGTTTGATAGCAATGTAACGTAGAAATCCGAGTCTTCATACATGATGACGAATCATGATCTCAACTGATACAGAACGCGACTTGTCATATGTTTAAAAGACCTGCCTCTCAAAGCCAGCTGTTCATGCTGTCTGGGTAACCTTGCCATTTCACTAAAGCTTCATGAACACCACTTTGGATGCGCCAACGAATAATCCTCTCAATGTTAAATAGTTCGTGTTTTTTTACTTTTTTTAACTCTTGTTCATACAATATTCATGCAATCTCATCATCATCGTAATCTTAACTTTTATACACGTTTTCTAAAGATGATTTTTGAAACCTCAAACACCTCCTCAGTCCAGTTTGGTAGATACCCCTTATTAAATATGTTTTTTATTTTTGAAATATGTACGTAATCCCCGATATGCCACCTCAGGGTTGTCTGAGGAGTGACTGTATAATATCCACGGAGTTTCAACCACAGAGTCGTTAACATCCGATGGAATCATACCCAACGCTCTGTGAACTCTGTTGTTGTAGCTTAGCACAAGGTCTGGTAAGACATTGATGTACCTGTTTGTTGGTAAATGGAAAAAAATTTAAACATCTGCGTTTTTAACGTACAGTTAAATATTTTGGCCATTGCAGCTTTCAAATCTGATTCTGTGGCAAAGAAATGAATGTTGAGTTCTTTAAAATAGTCTTGAATATATTTAAAAACTCCTTCCCTTTATATCGCTGCCATCTGTGAATATTTTTTGAAAGACTTCCGTAAGTTTAATACCTGACTTAATTTTTAGAGGGACGACCCATGCATATAAAGAAAAACATCAATGCAGCAGGTAAGAAGAAATTTATATCCACTGTTCTGCTTTGACAGATTGATCAGGTCAACCAAGTCCACTTGAAATTGCTTGAATGGAGAAAATACACACGTGTGGTTACAAGGGTAATAATGTTGAAACGGTTTACATAGTGTATAAGACCTCACACCCTGTAGCCATCAGCATGTCTCTTTTTCAGAATGATTTATTTGTGTACCTAATCCATGCACACTGCTAAATCCAGCTGGGTTTCTAGGGTTAGAAAATGCTTCATCCATATTAGGTGCTTAAATTAAAGCCGTTTGAATTGTGTAACTGTATTTATAAAGATTGCGAGGTCAGCTGTCCAGCATATAATAAGCTGACTCAGAGTTGTCAGTTGTCAATTGAAAGATTGCACCAATTATCTGAAAATAAAAATCAAACAATGCATTTTGATATACAACCTCTGACAATTAAGTTCGGTGAATGAGGTCATAGTGCTAACGGTCGTAAGAGTGCGCCACGGTCGTATTCTTCCCCGGACAGGTCGAATACACAAACAAATTTTAAACATGTTTAAACAAATTTGAGAGAATCAGTGCTGCGAGTGTATTTATCGTGTTTAAACAGGACATTGAAGAGTCAAGGTGTAGTTCGCGCAGTCAAAACCCAATATGGATCAGCGAACGAAAGAGACTGATGAAATGGAAACAACACTTTACAAAGAAAGTGCTATCACTTTGAATTGTGTTTAAGTGGTTTAAACGGTTCCGAGGAGGCCCGAACACCATGGAAGACGTTCCCCGAAGTGGCCGGACATCCAACGTAATGATAAGACCCAACTGAAGGCTATCCCTAAAAACGACTACGCCAGAAGTTTCCAGGACTTGTACAGTCGTTCCCAGAAGTGCATTACTATCGACGGGAATTACTTTGAAGGATAGTAACTGCTGTTTCATGTAAGCCAGCAATTCACTCGCAATTTTGACATCATTCACTGAACTTTATTGTCACAGGTTGTATAAGTAGATAATTAGAAGAGAGTGGATGTCTTGGAAACAATTTGGCTTCTGTGGAAACAAAAGATAATTAGTAATTAAGCAAAACATTGTAATGCACCAGTATACTTACCTTTTGCTCCCACAAGGAGTATATAAGGGATCAACTGGTATAACATTTGGTTAGAAGGCTAACCTTAAGATCTTTTGCTATGATTGTCAGTGACCTGGAGACATAGCACATCAATACCAGACGCAAAACAATCACACTGAAAAGAACCACACCCAAAAACGGCCACATATAAAAGCACTACTCTCAAAAGCTCCAAACTCAAAAGGACTACACCCGAAAACGACCACACCCAAAGCAAGCAATTTGGAGGACAGAGTAGATCCAAAAATAGAAAAGACAAAAAGTCAGAGGCCATCCCTCCCAAACAGCTGGAGGGTACAAATCCATTAGAGGGTCCCATGGGAAGCTCAGCGTATTCCGGCGCAGGTCGAGAAGAAAAGAATTTTGTATCAGCACCCTTTGATCTTTCAGAAAATCGCCCCCTCCACATTCCAAATATGTAGAGAGTTTAAGCTTATCTGATGAGCACTGCCAAAGCAGCAGTGATATCCTGATGTGCGCTATTTTTCTTCAGCACCATTATAAAAGAAAAATTACTTTTATTATTTATGGTGTATGAATTTAAGTTTTATTTATACTTGTTCAATGAAAGAAAAACTGCCAAGATCAAGAATTTGAAATTAGCCAATCATGGCAATTGAGGATCACTCAAGCAATTGCTTCTGATCATTTAAAATAAAGCATTATTCCCCTCCTCTGAAAAGCTATTATTGGATGATGCTCAAGAATGCCACCGAATAAGTTAAGAGTTATCATGAGGCGCCTTGACCTAGTTTTTCTTTCGTTGAACAGTGTATACACTGTACCTTAGCTTTTTTAATCAAAAAGAAAATAAATAATAACCAGGAATACTGATTCTCGGAAAACTCCCAAAAAGATATCAGGAGCATTTTTATGCTTTGAATTGCTTTGAATTCTCTTGTACATGATTCTAGATTGTCTGGTATGTTTTGCAGTTGTTACTGCAATTTTCCATTTAAAAAGCAAGCATTGAGAATTAGCAAATTTCATTCCACTAGTGCAGCACCTTATTATAGCTCTTCTGTTGTGAAAGTCTGAAAACTAACGGCCTTTTAGCAAGCTGGCTGATGGAGTTACCAGGGTGAATCAAAAAGTAGGTTATACTCTGAAACAGTAAAAGCAGATGTAAGTTAAGATCCTATACCCACATTCTATGGAAATGTGCACCATTTATTTCACTTTTCTACATAATCACCCACCAATTGCAAACACTTCTCTGAATGTGAAATTAACTTTTCCATGCCACTGCAGTAAAAATCCGCTCCAGAGTTTCTCAACCATGCCAGCCCTGCATGTTTGATGTCATCAGTGCGGAATTGTTTTCCTCTCAGGTCACATTTCATGGTCCAGAATCATCTCATTAATGCATGCAATGTGCTCGGGAGTATTGGACATGGATGGGCTACCTGCATGATATTCGTCCGTCAAATCTAAGCACCCATTTTCAAACAACTGACACCACTTACAATTGCAGGACGAGAAATCACATTATTCCCGTAGACACTTCAAATTTCCTTATGGATTTCTGTGCAATTTAAGCCTTTCACCCACAAAAATGGACTGATCTGCGAATCTCTGACTTGGAGTGTACAACCAGTTGCTGCACCATGACAACTATACTCTTGCGTATGCATTAAACGCGTGAGCACATGGGATCATGATACGTTGCAATTATAGACATAAAGGTGTGATGGTATTTAAAAAAAATGTCATTAATTTTTTATTGATTGTGGCACCAAATGTAACGATGTCGTTTTAAAATTTGATACTTAAAGGTAGGGCTTAAGATAAAACTCAATTTATTTTAGAAAGTAGGAATTAACTTTCAAATTATAAGACTAACAAAGAATAATCTTTCACAACATTAGTGAATTAGCTTTAAAGTTAAAAGGGAAAGTCAAAAAATAAGTTGAAATCAGTATAGTGGATTTTATGTTTCAAACATCATTTAAAACTTACATTGTGTTGTGTATTTTATTTTTTTTTCTTTATTTGACAAGCTGTAAGAAATTCAGGGTGTTCAAGTTTAAAACAATTGTATGCACTAAATGTTATTTGCAGTTAAGAAAACAGGACAAACAAGATCTAAAAAAATTTATTATAAATCTTTAATTTTCATATAAATAAGAAAAGGGGAATTTTAAGAAGGGACAATTCATTAAGTATTTGACTTTCATTCCAAAATTATTACTCAAATACAAACAAATTCTAAATAATAAAATTTAAATAATCATGATAAGCTTCAGGAAAAAAACCCATATGAGACAATCAAATGTGAATGAACAAAGCATATAGAATTCATTATCTGAATGATAATAGAGGTAAAATATAATGCGTTGCTAGAAGTTACCAAAATGCTTCTCTGCAGAAGTTAATCTCAACACAGTTGGAAAAGTCTAGAAATAAAATACTTGTGTGGCCAACACAGTTTAAAAGAGAAACCCTTTTTTTTTAAAAAAGGAACATGTATTGACATGAGGCCACATTATGAGACATAAGAGATAATGTCCATAATTCTAATTGAAAACTGTAGCCTGTAAAGCTTACAGAACATTCACAGATAATTGGCATGAGACAATAAAGAAATTAATCTTAAAGCTTGACCACAAAAAAATAAATCGAGCGAAAAGAAGGAAAAGCTTTAAAACTACAAAATGCTAGAACACTGCTACCAGGACATATTAAAAGCAAGCTAAGGGGCAGAAACTATAAATGAAAACCCCCCTTTAAAAATTGATTAAGGAAATTTTAAATTACATTTTAGCCAAAAGGAAGAATAGAAGTAATATAAACATTTAAAAAGAAAACTTGAATTTAGAAAGGTTAAAGTGTCCAAATGAAAAAATAATTTCAACCCCAAAGGGGACAAATTGGCACACTACAGTTTTAAAATCACTGAATAACATTAGAACTAAATGAAGATTGGAAGATACTCCTGGAGAAGAGATGATTTGGCTGGGCCAAAAGAATCTGGGTCATAGTTAATTAAGAACATGTCCATCTCGAAAGTGGTAATCAAGTAGGAAAATAAAAGTCTTACATATCCTAGGAAATGGAAAGTTGAAGATCCAAATAGTATTATCTTTGTAGACTCAGGAAAATTAAGTGAGGAGTGAAGACTGAAGTGGCCAATGCAGATGGTGTTTCCCCACTGTTGGAACCGGAGCCGATCTTATGGCTCCAGAGGGGCACCCTTAGATAGTGAAACAGGCAGGGTGCCCAGGCGCACATGCTATAGGAGTGCGGGCAGCCCTCAAGGGCTGCACCACTTATCTAAATGCCTCACTCAAAACGAGGCCCGTCTGCCCACCGGTGGGTCATCAATATCGAGGGGAAAGGTGAAGAGGTACGAGATGTTGTTTGTGTCCATTCCAATGACCTTACAGAGACGCTGAGATGATGTATAGCGTCTCTGAAATATAACTGGGCCAAGCCATGGCCTCTCGAGCTGGAGGAAAGACCTAAGATGGAAGGCACCTCTCCTCCAGATGACTGAGGCTAGCGAATGGACACCAGCAGATCGCTGCTGACGGGCCAGCCAAAGCTCTCTGTTCATGAAGGCGATGGAAGCGGCTAGGTCCAGCTAATAAGCAGCACCGGTGGAACAATCCATCAGAAATCGCATTGACTGGATGGAAAAGACAGTCAGACCAAAGTGCGATGAAAGCCAATCCCAGATGGACCGTGTGAACGGGCACTCGAAAAACACACGATTGATTGATTCAGGAGACCCACAAAACAGGCACCAGCAGAACCGACTACTCCCTACTCATGTAAACGCTGGAGAGTATAGAATCCATGGTGCAGCAGACGCCATTGAAAATTAAAAACCGTCCGCTCGAAGGCAAAGGCATGGTCTGAATAATTTTTGATTGCATCCTCTGGTCTGTGCACTCGCGCAAATTCCATTGTTGGAGGTTAACAATTGAACTTTTGTATTTACGGAAGAGTCGAATTTTGCCCCCTCTATTGCATGACTTTGGCTACAGCCCAAACATGACAATATATTTTAAGCTTAACAATGTATTACGTGTTCAGCAACAAATACTTAACATTAGCTGACAGTTTTGTTAGGTGTACTATCGTTAAAATATATTGTTAAGTTTGGGCTGTAGCCAAATTCAAACAATAGAGGGGGCAAAAATCGACTCTCCAGTAAGAACAGCAATCCAATTGTTGACTCCAACAATGGAATTCGCGCGAGTGCACAGACCAGAGGATTAAAAGACCATGGCAAAGGTCTTAATGGCCTTCAAGATGGCTGGCCATGGATACTTGGGGTACCAACGCACGATCTCAGAAGATGCACCTCGGTCAGCCTGCTGGAAGAACCAAGATAGACGCAGGCTCCCCCAGTCTTTTGGGTCTACCTGACGAAGATCGGGAACAAATGTTGCCAGGTCTCGCTGGATACGATTGTAGAACCCAGGAGACCGTAGGTTGATAGTCACTGGCAGCGAAGTAGGAACTGGTAGCCTATTCACGTTGAAGAAGAAACGCAGGTGCAGAAACAGAAAATTCGGCCAGTTGGGAGGAGGAAGAGGAAGACCCGGATCAGAGCAGCCATTCTGGACGCAATAAGGTAGCGCCGGATGTTAGGCAGACCCAGGCCTCCTCCAACAAAGGGGATAAACAACAGTTCCGCACGAACGGGGTGACAGACTGCTGCATACCTCCAAATACAGTCCACAACTGCACCCGTGCACTTTCTTCAAAAGCTGAGGAGATGGTAAGGCGAATAGGCATTTAGATGTTAATAAAGACAAGATGTGCGTCTTAATGAACCTATCCTTGACATACATCGAGGTGGAAAAACGAAACTGCTTGCCAAGGCGAGACAAACATTTATCAATTACTTGCTGCCAGTGACGAGAGTCCATGTCCGGTAGAAAGGAGAAGACGTATCCCAGCACTGTAATATGCTCACACCACGTTATTGGGAAGGATTGAACATAGTCCACCGTCCACTTCTAAATAGCGATGCCTTTAGACTTGACGAGATTAATGGATCTTCCCGTCGAAGTGCTAAAGAGATTGAAGGATTCTTTATAGATGCCCAGGGAATATGCATAAGATGCAAATAACACTGCATCATCAGCATATGCCAGCTTACGGATGTTGATGGAAGCAGCTGGCAAATCATACCCCCAGACATCTAGGTGGCGATTAAGAAATTGCAATAGTGGCTCCAAATAGAATATGTATAAGAGGGGAGAGATGGGACACTGCTTTGGACAGTTCGAAGAAAGGCGAATTGGAGCCATTAATCGCCACACATGATGTGGCAGAAGCATACAGTGTTGAGATAATCGTAGCAAATTTCCGAAGATGAAGATGGTGAAACACTCGAAAAAGAAACACTTGATGGCACTGTGGTCAGAGAACGAGCATGGAATTACCTTAATGGAACCCGGAGCACCAGTGAAAGTGGCGTCTATGAGAAAAAGGTCCAGCCTCGAAGACACAGAGGGCTCTTGATGAAAGGTGGACCCACACAGGTTGGAATGGGAAGAAGACGCCCATAGATCGAAAAGTGCATTCTGCTGGCACAACTGGTGAACACACACGGACGAAACGATGTCGTTCTCATCCGGGTGGCAATTGAAGTCCCCAGCAACCAGTACAGGCAAGGACGAGCACAGGTAAAAATCTAGGTCTTCAAAGAATGTCCGTTTCTCTGTTGATAAACACGGGGCGTACACATTAAGCAATCGGAATTTGAGACCAGATAGCAGGAGGTCCAAATAAATTACCCTGCACTCGCAGTCAAAGACACAGTTCGACACCACGATGGAGGGGTTGAAGATGATGGAGGCAACCCCCTGCCCATGTGGTGAAGATGAGTTTATGAAGAACTGCGCAGATGGATATTGACTGAAGGCCAGGGAGGTTAGCAAGCTGTTGAGAATCAGCAAGCTTCACCTCCTGAAGGACATCTGGCCTGTACAGGGCAATGAAAGATGACAAAACCGATTGCTTGAAGGACGAGCCAAGGGAAGGAACGTTTAGCGAAAAGACCTTCACTGCGAAATTAGGCTGATGGAGGCTGACCTGTATCTGAAGGTGACTTGAGAGCCTCACCGACGAGGGAGGAGGCTCAGAGGTCTTCCGTCTAGGGGAACAAGCACGTCCCGAAGAGGAAGAGGGGCTGCGATGATGATGGTCTGCGCAGCTGTCTCTTTCAGAAGAAGAGGACACAGGAATCCCGTCCCTCTTGCTACGATGACGTCGGGCCTTTTTATCGCAAGGGCTCTTAGTCATCGCAAGGAGATCCCGCTGAGCTGACGCTGATGACTTGGAGGTCCCAGCAGGTGAAGAAATTTTTACAGGCGCAGGCGCACAGGCGATTCGCAGAGGCTGCGACGTCGATGAAAGCGCAGGTGAAGGAAACACAGCAAACACCAACCCAGAGCATAGCGAATCGTCTGCAAAGACTTCAACAGAAAGACCGTCTTTCAACGCCGGGCTCATGAACCACACGAGGAGGGGGAGGAGGTGGCATTTACTTTCCGGGCGTCGTGGGAAGAGGTTACAATGGTGAGGCTGCCTTCGACTTCCTCGGTGAAGGACGAAGCAAGGTTGCTCTGCTAGGCTCAGATGATTTGGCCGGTGAAGTCATCTTTGCTGGCTGCTGGGATGACATCCCTCGAGGCGGTCGCGTTGGGGCTTCCGGTGGAGCACCTGTCCTCTCCGGGCACTGATGGAATTTGCCCACGATTTTCTTACACAAGTCGCACTTCTTCAGGAGAGGAGAGTCCTTCCGGGCATGGGAGGACTTCTTGCAGTACCAGCAGCACTGCCTCTGGCCCTTGTAGAACACGAAGACACGTTCTCCGTGCAACACAAGGGAGTCAGGAATGTCTTTCTGAAGGCGCATGTCCCCATTTTTCTGCAGGGGGGAGTCGGAGTGCTCTGGGTAGAATACTCGTAGCACCTCCCTGTAGTCGGGACATGTAGTCCTTCAGGTAGGATTCCGCCATCAGCGGCGAGGCACCCCAGACATGGACAGTGAGATGTCCGGGGTCGATATGAAACAAGTGGATAGTAGTCTGGCCAACTTTGACCTGGTCAGATTCTACTATCCGCTCAGCAACATTTCGGTTCCTGCAAAGCATCCTTTACTCAGTGGAGGAAAGCTTTTGCAGGACCGAAACAGCAGGAAAACCCGATGGAAGAACATGCTTGTTCGGGCTTACAACCCCTTCATGAATGCGCCGGCAGTAAACGGACCGTCGGCGATCATGCGTTCCATGGTGATGATGGCAAAAGTCAATGTTTTTTAAAGAAAGAAAGACCTCCCCCAGGAGACACCAGGGGGGGGGGGCACTACACACTGGTCTCTGTCAGAAGAACTGTCAAATGGTTGCAGAGTAGCAGAATAGTAAAAAAAAATTATGTAACAGAAATTATACTTTTGGAGCAACAATCTGAAATCACACGGCTAGCACGTGGTGACAATGAAAAATCACTCCCATCAGCCTGAGTATTTAAATAGTAGAACATCTATAAAACTTTTCCTCAACAAACAAAGATTAAAATGATATTGTTAGTCACATTAAAAGAATAAAAAGTTGTCAATATAATAGAAAGCTAATTTTCTTATGATCAAAATATCCAATAAATATTTATGATCAAAATAAGTTTCATAGAAACAACTTAAAGGAGGAAAAAAAGAAAGGGATCCCAATATATATATATATATATATCCATACATATACACATATAAATTTATATAGTCAGATAATTAAAAGAGTGTATACTCAAAGAAAACAAACTATTATATATATATGTTTATCCATATTCTGCCCAAGTTAAACGAAAATTATACAAAATTCCAAATGTAATGTAAGTCAAGAATCCAGTTTTATTAAAACATAATGAAAGGATAAAGAGTAAAGAAAATTTACTCGACCAATCTAAACAACACTATGCCAAGGAAAACTTTTTATTTAAATGAAGAAAAAAAAATTGGGACAAACTTACATTAGAATTAATTCCACAAAGAAAATAATTAAGAAATTATTTAATTATGATATGAAAATTAAATTATCTTATCATGATAATGAACTACCCGGGCTAAGCTATAACAATAAAATGAACTGAAAAAAAACCCATTAGAATTACAATATTATGACAAAGTTGGGGCAAAACAAAAAGTTAATTAATGAGTTATGTCGGCCGACCAAAAAAAAATTCATGGCAAAGAGTTGCTTGAGGTAAATTAAATAATGTGATGTGGAAAATATTCAAATATCACAAAGGCACATGGACAATTTTTTCATTAACTCTTCGTCAGCAAATGGGCAAGGGGTTGCTATCATTATTTTTTATTCCATTTTGGTGTCGAAATAGTATGACGATGAGTGCAGGGTAATTTCATTGGACATCACAACATCTGGTGGCAAGTTCCGATTGCTTAATGTGTATGCTCCTTGTAAAGTAGCAGAGAAACGAAATTTCTTCAGTGACTTGAACTATTTTTTGTGCTCATCTCTGCCTGTAGTGATTATTGGTGATTTCAGCTGTCATCCAGATGATAATGATATCTTTTCATCTGCATATGTGCATCGTTTATGTCAACAGAATACATTGTTTGATTTATGGACATGTTCTCCGAATAAAAGACAGTGTGGGTTCACTTTCCATCATGGACCCACCATTTTTTCAAGACCAGACTTATTTCTCGACGACAATGCATTTCCTGGCTCACCTGGCCTCATGGAGGTTATTCCGTTTTCCTTTTCAGACCACAGTGCCATCATTATGTCATCGCCTGGTGGTAGAAGATAAAAAAATGGATTCTGACTCTGAGATCATGTCAGCTTTCCTCTTCCATTTTTCATCGCTCTTCTGTCCGACACCATGAGGAAATGGATAGAGGTATTGAGACCTTTTAGTGAGGATAATGACCTGTTCGTCACTCGTCCTTTTTCCGAAGATGAAGTCAAGAAGTTTCAGTCTGCGGATGGCCGTCATCAGTCCAGTCCGGGATTAGCCGGTGTCCCGTATTCCTTTTTCAACCCAACATTGAAACTTCTTGGACCTTTCCTGGTGCGAGTGTTCAACTCTATCATTCAAGACCCTTCTTCTATCACATCGGATTTTACTGCTGGGAAAATCATCTTGCTTCCTAAAGCATCAAATCCAGAATTCGTGACCCAGTGGAGGCCTATAATTCTCCTCAACACAGATTATAAGGTCTTCACTGGAGTATTTCAACAACGTTTGAAACTATTGGACAATGAATTTTGTGACCCAGGACAGTCTTGCTCCATACCACAGCGCAATATGTCCGATAATCTTTTAACTTTCCGATGTGTTATGGAAGAAGTGCAAGTCTAAAGGCGTAGCTATTGAGAAGTGGACTGTTGACTATCTTAGGACTTTCCCAATAACTTGGTGTGGTCATATTATAGTGCTGGGTTATAATTTTTCATTTTTTCCTGATACAGACTTATTACACTGGCAACAAGTGACGATGACGAGTAATGCTATTCTTGAAAAGAACCTTTAATTTCCAACATCCATCTTTACCAAGGCGAGATTCATTAAGACACATGTCATCCTGGTTTTAACTTCAAAATGCCTATTTACCTTGCCTCCGGCTGAAGATATTCGGAGCCTCAAGAGTCAAATTGTGGATTATGTGTGGGGGAATTCCGTTCGTCATCATCCTCTACGAGCAGCATGGTTCTTCTTCATTCCCTTTGAGAGAGAGGGGGGTTGGGTTTACTCGATATTAAACATTATCTTATTGCACCCAGATTGGCTGCTCTAAAGACGTTTATATTTTGCAAATAGTTTATTAAACGTAAACGCACCTAGCCGCGACCATACCAGAAGTAAAAAGGATCTTCGTTGGCTGGCTGCTTTCCTCCAAACAGATGAGGGCGATGGAAGATTGCCTTGTGTCCTAAGCCACCTTGCTATCTATAATTCTTTAATGAGGTACAGCTAGGTCTCCTCAGAATCTTGCTGTAGAATCATATACAGATTGTAAATTATCTCCTTCAAAAAAACTACACTACGATGTAGACAAAATTCAGGCGATTAAAGTGATATAAGACACACGGGGTAGCAAATCGCAAACTACGCCGTAAATTGAACCTCAAACTAAGCTTAATGGCGTGGCGCTGCGTAGCACGAGCCAAATTTGGGCGATTGTGTTCACGCAGCGCGGCCTGGCTGGTTCCCCTGCTCCCCACTACCTCATCCCGAAGAGGTCCGCCTTCCACTCCAAGTGACGTACTCTGCTCTCGCGCCGGAGTCAATAGCACGAGCAGTACAAACCTTGTTTAATATCGATAGCATTTATCATGTTTTTCATCAAAAAGTATAGAGGAAATGAACAAATACTGGTAGTTCAATTAGCTTTTGGCGTACCGTCATTTTGTTATGTCTGTGTTCTATTTCCTTATTTTTAAAATTTTTTTTTTACAGTTAACCTCAGTGCAATGTAATTTTGAATGATGTTTAATGCTGTGTCGTAGGTAAAAAAATAACCCAAGAAGCTAATTGAACTACCAGTATTTGTTCATTTCCTCGATACTTTTTGATGAAAAACATGATAAATGCTATCGGTATTAAACAAGGTCGGTACTGCTCGTGCTACTGACTCCGGCGCGAGAGCAGAGTACGTCACGTTGGAGTGGAAGGCGGACCTCTTCGGGATGAGGTAGTGGGGAGCGGGGGAACCAGCCAGACCGCGCCGTGCGAACACAGTCGCCCAAATTTGGCTCATGCTATGCAGCGCCACGCCATTCAGCTTAGTTTGAAGTGCAATTTAAGGCGTTGCTTGCGATTTGCGACCCCAAGTGTCTTATATCACTTTAATCTCCTGAATTTCGTCCACATCGTAGTGTAGTTTTTTTGAATGAGATAATTTACAACCTGTATATGATTCTACCGGCAAGACTCTGAGAGGGGACCTAGCTGTACCAATTGCTTTCCTCATTAAAGAATTATGGATAGTAAGGTGGCTTAGGAAACAAGGCACTTTTCCATCGCCCTCATCCGTTTGGAGGAAAACAACCAGCCACCGAAGATCCTTTTTACTTCTGGTATGGTAGCGGCTAGGTGCATTTACGTTTAATAAACTGCAAAATATAAACGTCTTTGCATGGTCATCGGAGGAGACCAAGCCTTCCATCTGATGTTTCCTCTAGACTTTTAATATCTCGTCGGTGTTCGAATGGGCCTCGTCTTTGAGGCGTTGATATAAGAGGAGCAGTCCTTAAATGGACAGCTAAGGCGCCTGACATTACCATCTTAAGGCGTCTACTGAGGCAATTCCATCAGCCTCAGTTCCAACAGCATAAGCATGAAACCAACGAGGAGGCCCAGCTCATTTTCCCACTCCGTCCAATTCACGACGAACTCTGAGCACGAGGAAGGGAAATAGCGGCACCAGGCAAGTGTGAAAATTCATTGAGTTTGCAATTTCTAAAATTTCATAGGCCGGAGGCTCAGTCACGAAATCGACAGCGCCAGAAGAAGCGGTTCCCCTCAGCACCTCGCGGAGTTTCGGAATCCACAAGCCAGCAAGAATCATCGCAGCATTCGGGTCGAAACGGACTTACCAATCGGACAAGGCAGAAGCGTTATTCTGGATCTCAAGGTGTTCCTCCCGACCCTCGGTCTCTCCAGAGGAAATTCGTGAAGAATCTGATCAGCGATTGCATGCAGGCAAATGATCGAACTTTAATAAACTTTATCAAAATCACTTTATGCTTGCTGGCCCACAGAACCCTGGTCATAATAGAGTCCCGTTTCTCGTCAGCCATTTGTGAAGAAATTTCAGCGCTCCGGAACCCCTTCAAGGAGGTACATGCACCCACGACCCACCCCTGCCTCCATGCCCAAGCCCCACAGACACTACGGCAATTGAACTCTCATCGGAGCAGGCTTTGCATGACCCAGAGAAGCCACGAGAACTCAGCCGGGACCATGCCCAAGTGAATTCGACCACAACCTGTCTGGCGGACTCTCATACATTTCTCCGAGCAGCATCCTCATCGGCCCAGTCGTCAAGGAAAGCGTTGCAAGCGGCAGCTTTGCATTTGAGATCTCGCATTGCGTGCCGCGCTTGGCTGCTTCAGCGTTTGTGTCCGGTAGAGTTGTGAAACTTATTTGTTTAGTGATAAGTGCTATCATTAAGACTTCTTCTGTCTGAATTTCCCAACCATCAACACATTTGTGAGTTATTTGGTACTAATGCTCTGCTTGTGTTTATGTCCTAGGAAATTGCTGCTCGTCGACTTACTGAATTAGGTTGCCACCTTCCTTGGTGGTTGCCCAGCGACAGCTCTTCAAGACGTCACACACAAACTTACCTGATCGTCGCCAAACCAATTCGACACAGGCATCTCCGCTCGACTAAGACAGCGCCTACCCAATTTATTTATCATTATTATGAACAGTTGTTGTTCATGTCCACTTTTTTGTTCTATACTTTATGTCGGGAGCGAGCTCTGTTTTATAACAAACTTATTTTATTACTTAAATTAAATTTTTTTCATTAAATCAATGCCCGTTTCCTCTTTCCCATCCTGCACTGCTTTTAACCTCTGGATTTGCTAGTAAAGTAATTAATTAAAAAAACATGTGACAGGTGGATGAGGCACTTGGTGAGGCGTTCTACGAAGCTGAAGATAAGTGCGCCTCCACTAATCAAATATTATGATTTTTTTCTCAAGGAATCCTGCAGCAGCCGGTCTTCAGGGACAACGACCTGCGGATAGGAGAAAAACAGAGGAATCTGCGTCTGTGTGAAGCGCTAGGTTGAAAGTGAGAAGAGAACTTGGACAAATAGAGACATTGGGAAATTTCGTCAGTAAGTGCCATACACGGAACATTGGTGAGTGGTTCCAGTGAGAGCAAGAGTGCTTAGAGTTGAAGCTTCGACAGCGCACGGGTCGAATCAACAAGAGGAGCATCAGACGCTCGGGAGAACGGCAGGAGTCCGAAAGAGGAAAAAAGAAGTTCATCAGTGGACATAAGGCCATAATATTAGAAACTTTTGGGGGCACTGTAAAGCTCAAAGGAAAGACGAATAAGAAATAAGTCACAGCATGTTAATTAAGGTAATTTGCGAGCAACCCACTAAGACAGCTAGAAGTAAAAGAAAGTATTCCACTAAAATTGTTCAGAAAGCCATGAATATGGCTTATTCTCAAGGGCCGATAGAAAGTCACACTGAAGTCTTCAAGAATTTAATGAAGATCAATGGAGTGAACATTCCAAATTTAATCTTCGAATACTTTATGTACACTTTGCCCTATCATGCCAAGTTGCATTTGGCAAATTTTGATAATGTGGGAATAGAGGCATTGTATAAAGAGACGATTAGATGGATGAAGGGTCTTACGGGTATGGAGAACAATCGGGAAAGTGATGAAGAAGAAAAAGAGGGTTACCTCGTTAAAGATAATTTAAAAGAATGGAAGCCAGTTGTCAATGATAAGAAAGATATTTCTTTAGACCGAAACATTTTATTCGGGAAAAACGAGAAAAGAAAATATCAAATTAAGAAGAGAAAGAATAGTAGGAGAAAGACTGCTGGTAAAAAGATATAAAAGGATATAGCTAAGGAGAAGCAAAATGTCTAGTGTAGCATAGTAACAATGAAAGAGGTCGATCTTACTAAAGAAAAGGACGTAATTTTGGATGAATAGCGAGTGAGGAATGCTGAAGAAAATAAAGTAGTATTAAAGTCAGAGGAAGAAGAAAGGGCAGAGTTAGTGAAGGGTTATAAAAGAATTATTACAGAAACGAAAAACGAGAAATGGCTCCGGGGTTCAATAGGGCTAACATTAACATTTAATATTTATATGATGGACGAGCCAACGTTTATAAATTGTCTAGCCGAGATCGTCAATAAAAGATTATAGGGTTACGTTAATAAACAACGAAAAAAAGTTCAAGGGTAATTTCTCTTCTGGGACGATAAGAAGCGAAATTAGGAAAAATAACATGAACTTTATTACCCTGAAATTGGATAGCAGGAGTTTTATGAGTAACAGGCTAAACGGAATACCATGGCTAAGTAGCCCTGAATCACTAAATATGCAGATAGATGAAAAAATCATAATTATTGCTAGGAAGAATAAGGAAATTAAATCAGAAGAATTTCTTCAAGGCGAAGTATGTGGGAAATACGTATCCGCTCAAGGCGACACAGTAGCTTGGTAAACTCATGTCCGTCTTACCAAGGCTTTTTACAGGGCATTAAACTTATAGACAAATTGTGCGGAAAGTTCGGCTCCTCTCAACAGATTTGGAGGATAAATTGGAGCACGAACAGCAAAGAAGCTGGAAAGTTAATGCTGGTAAAATAGAGGATCAAAGAAAATAAGAGATGTTTTCAGAAGGAAGTAGTATACAGTTAGACAAGGAGAATGAATTAGGTTATAGAAAGCTAACTGAATTAAATATGCTTCAGAAAATTAAAACCGACGGGTTAATCGAGACTGTGAATGAACAGAAAAGCAATATAAATGTAATGTCGGAGAGGATTAATCAGCTACAATGGAAACTGGAAAAGTTAGAAAGTATGTTGATGGCCAGGCAATCTAGAAGAAGGGAATTAAGTAGCAAAAGAAGAAATAAAAAACGCAATCGAAGACAGAGCGTTCGGCAGAAGAGAGAAAAAGGCTTTTATATAATCTATAAACTTTTATATATAGAATTTGGAGAATATATTTAATGTTATTATACAATTTTTGGTCCAATATTGGTGAATTTGAATGTAAAGAGAAAAATGCTCTAAGAAATATTGGTATCGAAATGAAGAAGAGGTTACGTAGAATGATACCACTAGCGGAAAAAATTTTGGAGAAAAAGAAAAGAAAATTTCAGTTAATAAGAAAGCTCCAGGAAATGTGAACTGGCTATATAACGGATTCGAGAAGTAGCCGCCAAGCAGCAATAAGGAAGGAAGAGAGGCAGGTTACAGGAGCAAGGAAAGCTAGTAAAAAGCATCAGGTGTATGACCAAAAAGAAAAAGATAGACAGAAGTCATATACTGGAGAAAATAACATTCGTAGAATCCTCAGATGACCGCAAAAACTTCAGGAAAGACAAGACGGCGGAGAAGCAATAAGACTTGTGTGTAACGTAGAGGATAGTATGACAGCAGTGGAAGCATTACGTAACACAGTCAGATATATTTTAACAGTAACTTTAATATCTTCTTATTATAGAATCCGTGGGATACCACTCTCATGGCTTCAGTTTGTCTCATCGTAATTATTTTCTTTCTCACCTCGGGAAAAATTCTTCTATATTAACCAGGAATCTTGGAGTGCCGCAGGGGTCAATTCTTTCTCTTTAATTTGTTTGTTAATGATTTGCCTTGCATTTTTTCGTCTTCTAAACCGATTTTATATGCTGATGACATTGCACTTCTCTCCTGTTCGAATAGCTCTTGTTTGCTCTCCGCAAATTTAGCCTTTGAGGAACTGAGAAGTTGGCGTTTTACTAATTTATTAGTTGTTAACATTGAAAAAAAGAAGATGATGATTTTTCATCAAAAAAACAAACTTAATATTCTTTCGTCACCTTTAATCTAATATGGTAACTCTCTAATTACAGCTACCACAGTGTTTACTTATCTTGGCCTTACTCTATCCCCTGATTTGTCATGGGACGCTCATGTTGACATTTTATTATTGAAACTTAATAAAAAACTAAGTATTATTTCCAGATTTCATTTTCTTCCATACAATATTTTACTTCTGCTTTATTTTTCCTGGATACATTCTTCTTTGTGCTACGGGCTCATTTTTTGGGCTCTATTTCATTTAATCTTACTCGAATATTAAAACTTCAAAAATGGTTTCTTCGAATTCTTTTTCAACTTCCACGATCCTCCTGTGTCTCATTATTTTCTCTCCTTACGAATGTTCTCAATCTATCAAATTTACTTCATAGCTTTGTGTATATTTATTTATAAATCTGTTAATTCTATGATCCACCTCATATCTCCTTTAGTAATTCGTACTAATAGCGATAGTCATAGTCACAAAACCCGTTCTTCCAAAGAGATACGGGTTCCCGCTTCACACTCAAATTATCGGAATAGATGTGTCTCCCATATTGGGATTAAATGATGGGCCTATTTGCCTTCTGAAATTCGTTCCTTGATGCCTTATTCCTCGTTCCGAAGAGCTCTTCGGACTTTTTGACTTTATAATGTCTCATTCAATCTATTTTTCCTTTAATAGTCTTAGTTTAATTCTATCTATTATATTATTAACTGTATTTATTTTTGATTTGTTTTATTTGTTTTTTCTTAAACTATATATGCTTGTCACGAGATATTTGAAGTTCACTTGTCCTCTTTGTATTTGTTTTACCGTAATCTTAATATTACTTAATTTACAACTACAATTCTCAGGAGCTCTATTTGCTCGACCTGTTTTATTTTTATTTTTTGTTTTTATTTTTATTTATTTTACTTGTTTTATTAGTCGGATTTGTTTTAATTACATTTGTTTTATTTAATTCGTTATGATTATTTTATCTGTCTTAAGTTTTGATTGTTTGATTATTTAATTTATCATACTTAGATTTAATTTCCTTAGATTGTATATTTTATAATATGTTACAATTTATTTGTTACTTAATAACCTATGTTTTTTCTAAATTTTATTGTTCTTTTTTATAGTGCCCTCCTGGCCTAACTCGTTGGTTTACACCATACGGGCCTTGTCGGGCACCATTGTAATCTTTTCTAACCCCATCGAAATAAATAAATAAATAAATAAATAAATAAATAAATAAAAAATAAACACAAAAGAAATGATTAAGTGTAAATAAAAAATAAAGTAACTGTCCCCTTCCAAGGCTTGAGTGGCTACTGGGTTCGTCGGCAGGTGGCAGATAGCCGAGGCTGTTTACAACTTACGACATCCCCAAATATCCAATAAGGGGGCGCAGACTAACTCCCGAACCCAAGGTGTTATGCGAGTTACAATTTCTCTTACCTGTGCTTGAAGGGTGGATGGCACTTCGGTTAAAGTGTCCCTAACGGACCTTCCTGTCTACCTGGCGACACTCGGAAGTAATTAGCCTTATCTCGGCATGCAGGCACTCCCGGGATGGACCGTCAATCCTGCATTTATAACTCCAGTTCATGGAAAGTAATACACCCCCCCCCCCCCCAGTCGGTGGGGGAACCCGGGGGGGCCCCAGAAACCAACAGTTGATATTGACATGGCAGAAATGCCCTCTGTCACATCAACTGAACCCAATCAGGCTGCTTCTGAACCTGAGACGCCGCATACGTTATGGTCTGCGGCCTCTGGCGAGGACAGTAGCAAGATTGATAAACTTACTTCTTCTGGATCGGCTAAACGCCGTAAATCCAAGAAGAAAGCATTGAAAGGCACCAAGGTTGAAAAACCTAAGGTCGGCCTGACGCCCACTGAAAAGGAGGTGCAAACCCCGACCAAAAGACCCAAGTCTGAGGGTAACACTGCTTCAGAAGGTAAAAAGCCCGTGAAGAAACCTAAATCTGGGACTTTTCGCGAGGCTTTAGCAACTATTAAAATGGCAGTTATCCTGGATGGCTATCCAGACAAGCAGCTCACTGAGCAGCAGTTGGAAGCTTTCAAGGAAAAACTGATGGATTTTATGGGGGACATGCCTTCAGGCACTGGACCTCAGTTTAAGTACTGTTGCTTGGAAGCTGGAGCATTTATTTTGCTCGTGCGGACCAAGTTACTTCTGATTGGCTGACTGCAATAGTCAAGAAGTTTAATCCGTGGGAGGGTGAGACTTTTTTGGTGGGCGAGGCGAAGATACTCGTCAAGACTACTAAAATAATCTTAAAGCTCCCTGAACTTTTCAGCAAATATTCTGGGAAAGAAATCCTGAGAAGGATTGAAATCCAGAATAGGGACTTGACTTATTATGGGGGCATCTGAATCTTAATTTTAAGGATCAGGTGGTTACCATTGTGCTGGCTCTTCCCGAACTAGACGCAAGCATTTTGAAGGATAGACAATGGTTTCTATACATTGGGCTATCTCAAATACAAGCTAAGGTTTTAGGGAAACCTTCATCTTCATCGCCAGATGCTGAGGTGCATTCAAGCAAACCTGCAGCATATAAAACTGGTGGTAGCCAACCTCAGCGGGACTTTTCCAAGGGTAGAATTAGATGTATGAGCAACTGTGGAGGTAAGCTGATTTAAGATTTATGAATTTATCCCTTTTATTCATCTCCCCGGGCTTGTTTGTTGATAAAAAAATAATACTAATGCTCTGCCTATGTATCAACTCTGTTCCAGAGACTTGGCCGTAGCAAAAATCACCCTTCAAATAGACATTTTTTGTCTCAGGTTACCTTCCTTTTGAAGAGATTACACCCATAAATGACGACTTCAGAAGAATATGGGAAACTTCTGTTAGCCATAATGTGGAAATCGTTTTTGGCTGCGATGCAAATGCTCACCACATAATGTGGGGGAGTTCTAATACTAATCTGAGAGGTAAGTTTTTATTTGAGCTTATCTTAGAAAATAACTTAGAAATCTTTAATCTAGGCAATAAACCAACCTTCATCACTTCTAAAAGAAGGGAAATAATTGATGTCACTATTGGTTCTTCCAATATGAGTAAATGGATCAGAAAATGGTATGCTGATGAAAAGCCATCTTTGGCTGACTACCAACATGTACGTTTTTCTCTTCCTAGTAGGTCGTCTGGGATAGGACCTTTAGGGATCCTAAGCGGACGAATTGGACCCAATTTCGTGAGGACGTTCGGTCCGCGATATCCGATCTTCCGATAAAAATTCGTGATACAGTTGAACTGGAATTGTGTGTGAATGGACTTCATCAGGCCCTGTTCAGTCGTATCACGAAAATTGACCCTTGTTGAGAAGGAGAAGTAGACCCTGCTGCGTTTGGTAGAGTCAGGATCTATCTCGGCGTAGACGAGTTGTTAGGAAGCTTTTTAGGAAAGCTAAAAAGACCAAAGACTGGCATAGCCATAAGCTTGCCCGCACTGAGTATAATAAGGCCGTTAGAATGGCTAAACGTACTACGTGGAGGAAGTTCTGTGAATCAATACAAAAGACTGAAGAAGGAGCTAGACTCAACAAATTTTTAAAGAGATAATCCAATTTTTATGGTACTCTCCAAAAAATGGATTGTGAATACAGCAGGGATGCTAAGGATGTCCTTGAGACTCTTATGGCAATTCACTTCCCAGATTCCATGCCTTGCGAACCTTTTGATATTAATTATCTGGTTTCTTCCAGCAATATCTCTAGGGATAACTGGGCTATGGCCAAGGAAGTGATTACACGTAAAAAAGTAGTATGTGCAATTAAATCTTTTGAACCTTACAAATCCCCTGGACCGGATGAAATCATACCAATCTTGATTCAGCAAGTATAGGCTGTGATCTCACCGATCCTACGTACTATCTTTAGGGCCATTTTGGCCCTAGGTTATATCCCTAATCTGTGGAGGTTGGTGAAAGTGATCTTTATTCCAAAACCTGGAAAGGGCCGTTATGACTTGGCCAAAAGCTTTCGCCCGATTAGTTTATTTTCTTTCATACTTAAATGTTTCGAAAAGATTATTGATAGGCAGATCAGGGAAACTATTAGGATGTATTGTCCCTTTCATGTTAATCAATTTGCCTATCAACCAGGCAAATCTACAGAGGTTGCCTTGCACCCGTTGGTGATTAAAATCGAGAGAATACTAGAGTATAGGGAATTTTCTCTTGCAGCTTTTCTCGATATTGAGGGAGCTTTCGATAATACTTATGCTTCAATTACTAATGCTTTAAGGTCTAAAGCAATTGTTCCACTGCTTCGGAAGTGGATTCAATCCCTTTTGGCAGACGGAATAATTGTCTCCCATTTTTTGGGGGGAGAAAAGTGAGATTCGACCCTCCAGTGGTTGTCCACAGGGTGGTATTCTTTCCCCCCTGCTATGGAACCTGGTGGTGGATGATCTTATCTCTAAGTTAAACAACCGTGGCATATATGCCCAAGGGTATGCGGATGACATTGTCATCTACGTACCTGGGATTGGCAAACTTACTCTTTTGGACCTGATGCAATCTGCTTTGGATGAGGTTCAAACATGGTGCAATGAGCGGAATTTAAGGGTAAATCCTTTGAAAACCACTCTTGTACCTTTTACTTGTCGAAAAGAAATCATCCCTTTTAATCGAACACCAACCTTATTTGGTGAAAAGATTACAGTAAAGAAAGAGGTCAAATACTTAGGGGTTATCCTCGATAGTAAATTGACCTGGAACCAACATCTTGATAAAAGAAAAAATCAGGTTAAAATGGCGCTTTATCGATGTCGCAGTGTCCTAGGCAAATGTTGGGGTCTTAGCCCAAAAATGACATATTGGCTGTATGTAACAGCCATTAGACCTATTTAACATATTGGCTCTAGTTTAGTGGGTAAGACTGAGCAGTCCACTGTTAAGACCAAGCTGGCCTCCCTTCAGAGGTTGGCCTGTTTGGGTATTACGGGAGCTGTTTCAACTACTCCAACCAGCTCCATGGAAATCATTCTTTCCCTGACCCCCCTGGATATTCATATCCAGGGTATTGCTAGGAAAAGTTCTTATCGTCTGGGTAATCAAGGATTATGGGTAGATTTCCCCGGGGAGAAATCTCACACCGTCATTAGCTGGATTATGACCAGTAATATTTTACAAATGCCTTCCGATATTGCAGAAACTCGTACCTTCCCTGAGGTCTTGACTGAGGTCATAATAGACCCCTTGGCAGAGCAGAGAGGGGGGGAGTTGGCATTTTCCTAAGGGTGCCATTATTTGGTATACGGATGGCTCCCAACAATATGATACTCTGGCCTGGGTGTTTACTGTGGTGAACCTAAGACCATTCGCTTTCGTCGACTTGATCGTTGGGTCACAGTATTCCAGACAGATGTTAGCTATTATGTACTGTCTACAGATATGTATAGATAAACTGTATGTTCGTAGAAAAATCTTCATTCTCAGTGACTGTCAGGCGGCCCTTAAAGCCATTAAATCTTCCAAGATAACTTCTAAAATTACCTTGGAATGTCGTCAACTCCTGCAGATCCTAGCTCTTCAGAATAGCGTTACGTTATTATGGGTGCCAGGACTTAAAGGTATTGTAGGGAACGAAGTTGCAGATACTTGGCAAAACAAAGTGCTAACTCGGCACCTTATGGTCCTGAACCTTTTTGCGGAATTTCCAAACAGACCGCAATTTGTGAAATTAACAGCATTTCTTATCAAGCGATAATAAACAGGTGGGAACAGACCACCGATCAAAAACATGCTAGACTCATGATTAGGAAACGTACTCAGAGTCTAATAACTAGTATTCTGCGGCTTAATAGAAACAAATTACGAGTTATCAAGGGCTTTCAAGTGAAACAGCCCATCATATTCTTTTTGAATGCATCACTTTGTCACATCTTCGCCACCTCACGTTAAATTCTACTTTTCTTGAGGACATTCACCAAGATCCAGTGGGTAGCCTGACTCGTTTTCTTGGCGAGTCTGGCTTCTTGTAGGTTCCTTGGTTTATGGGTTTTGGCGCAACATTCCATCGTTGGAATAAGTCCCTAGGTTATATCTGGTTTTCAACCTTTGTTTAACCTACCCGTTCTTATAAGTTAAGATAAGGTAAGATATTTGTCCCCTTCTAACACGGAGACTTAAAATGTTTTTATAATTTGGTTTGGAGTAAATATTTTCTAATGGAAAAACAAATGAAACCAATGGAAAGAAATTATTTGTAACTTAGATGACATTAAAAAATAAGTATCACTTTGAATTACAAAACTCTTCGGGGGCCCATTAGGATCCACACACAATCATGAACTATGCTGGCACCATCGGCCTGAAATAATATTGCATAGTTGAAGGCCTACGTTGAGGTAAGCACCCCCTTGATTCCGCTCCGGAATACTACACCCAAACCCTTGTGTAGTTAGCGGGGAAAACGTTGAAGTTGTTGTTTCCTTATGTTTAGCTAGTTTCTTCTCATAATAACAACAAAAGAAACGCAACCGGCGGCTACGCTAGGCGTTTAAGGCTTTGCAAACTTGGATTTATCTGCAATGACAAGTAAAAAAAACCATGTATGACTAAAGCGCAGTGGCAAATACTGACGCAATAATTTCTATGAATGTAAGGCCAATTACTATGAAATTAAGCACGCGAGATTGAGAGAGAAAGCTTTGCTCCATGAGACATTTAAATAGAGTGAGCTTAACTTAATTGTGGCAAATTGCGCGCAAATCCTCAGTTGCAAAGGCTTGAGTTCCCCAAGGCATGATTAGATCCACCATGTCATCTGGGCTTACTTCGTTCAGGTCTTCTCGCGTAGAAAATGCTCGTACTGACCAGCTGGGCACACGTAGACCAGGCACTGGAACAGGTTGTCTCGTGGTCTGACCGGGGAGAGCGTCCATACTCCAAGCTCTATGAAGCACTCGAGGCTGTCCTCTCGTTGCTGGCCGCTACGGAGGCTCGTAGATTCGGTGAGAGTCTGCTGGTTGCTAGTAGAAATTGTCGTCCATTCTGAATTCCGCTGACGAGCCGTCTGCATACCGTAAACGCTTCTCTCCGTGTACAGGGAGAGTCAAAAGTCGCAGTACACCCTGTTTTTTCGAAAACCTTTCAGGAAACGGGAAATCTGAATATTCCTGTAAGGTATGGGTGAGGTGACTATCTTTTACGGTGTGTACCGAACATGGCCGCCATCTTGAAATCGGCTACATCTTGAATCTAAGTCAATTTTTTTAATGGAAAGGGGGTCGTGTGATATATCAAATAACATCAGCATTTTCTGACAATTTCATTCCTGTAAACAGATTTGAAGTAGCAGTTATGGTTCAATAGTTACAACACATTTTGTTTCATTTTGTAGCAGGTAACTGAAGTGGCTTTGACCATGGAGGAGAGAATTTAGGTCATTTTGATGTCTGGAGAACGAAGTTTCCGTGTCGTACCTGCAAATTTTAACAACCGGCACCCAGAAAGACCTCCAATTTCACTCAGACTGTCAGGTGCTTAATTAAGAAATTCCCAGAAACTGGGACTGTGGTTGGCACGGAGTGGCCGTCCTATAAGTGCTACTGACGAGACAATCTCAACAATGGTTTTGGCGTCCTTTGTCAAGAGCCCACAACGCAGCACACGACGTTTGTCAGCAGAATGTGGAATCATCCAGTCATCGATCGTACGAATCCTTCTTGCTCATCAATGGCATCCATTCAAGATTCAGATACTCCAGCACCTAGCAGAGGATGACCCAGACATACGAGGGTTGTGGCAAAAGTCATGGCAGCTATTTTTTTTTCTTGAAGATACCAGTCCGGTTGGAAAATGTGACATATACAGACGAAAGGACAAGGTGTTAACTACATGTGTAGACAATGAATAGCACTGAAATATCGTAACACACTAATTTATTACGGTAGTATACAGGGCAATATGGCCTTCACGGTGCAAAAGAATGACAACACAGTACACATAAAGTTGACATGACAAACCTGGGCCTAAAGACCCTCAAAGTAGTCCCCTGCTACTGTCACCACACGCTGCCAACGATGTGGGAGGCGCTGAATACCATCAGCCTCAGCATTTGCCGCACCATGTGTGAGTCGGGTCACCTGTTGGCGCACAGCACTAGCAATGTCCTCTCGTGTTGCAAACCACCTACCACGTAGTGGTTCATTAATCTTGCGAATGAGATCAAAGTCACAGGGCGAAATGTCGGGCGAGTACGATGGGTGCTCCAATTCTTCCCATCCCCAACGTCGGGTTACATCCATCTCGCACGACACTCACCAACTGACTGATTTCACAGCCCTCGCTGCGCTACTACCAGCTATCACAGAGCCATCTGCTGTTCTGCATACACACTATGCCTGCAGAACTTCCACACGACACATATACGTTTGTGATCCGTTCACATATCTACAAGAAAAAAAAATAGTTGCCATGACTTCTGCCCCAACCCTCGTATGTATGCAGTTTTGCACGTGGGCCCTAGAGCATCATCGACAAGATCCCTCTTTTGCACAAGGTGTCGTGTTCAGACATGAGGCAAGCTTTTATATAATCATTGGATTGGCTAACGTGCTGTGGAATGGACACCCAGATCACCTGATCTCACACCACTTGACTTTTATCTGTGGGGTCATTTAAAGCAACTCGTATATGCAGAGAAAATCAGAAACAAACACCATCTCCAGCAACGCATTGAAGAAGCGTATGCCAGCATTTCTGTGGAAATCCTTCTGCGAGTGCATGACGATTGGATTCAGCACCTTCAAACGTGCCTTGACCAAGAGGTACACCATGTTGAACACATTAAATGACTGTCCTTTATGGAGAACAGTCCAGCCTGTAATTCCAAAGAAATTGTGTTGTAACTTTTGAACCATAACTGCTACTTCAAATCTGTATACAGAAATGAAATTGTCAGAAAATGCAAATGTTATTTGATATATCACACGACCCCTTTCCATTGAAAAAAATTGACTTAGATTCAAGATGGCCGATTTCAAGATGGCGGCTGTGTTCGGTACACACCGTAAAAGATAGACCACCTCACCCATACCTTACTGGAATATTCAGATTTCCCAATTCCTGCAAGGTTTTCGAAAAGACATGGTGAACTGCGACTTTTGACTTCCCAATTCCTGTACTGCTGCGTCGCAGTTAATAGGTTTACAGTATCCGTTGTGTAACCCATCTGTTGGTTACTCTGACTCTCCTTTTCATGCACTGTAAAAGTTAGTTCAGAATTAGATGACACTAGCAATGGCGCAGCGAACTCCTCACTCCCGTCTTCGTTTATTGGCACGCTCACAATTGAGCAGTCTTTGCCTTCATTAATAGCACTGTTGGTTGAGACCAACGATATGAAATGAGTAGATCGCTTATGTGGCCGCCATCTTTGGGGCAATTTGAAGGCGGCGAAAAGCGGAACTAAACTCTATTGTTTGTGTAGGCGCCATTACTGTGGTTGGCAAAACAACATCGCCAGCCAAAGCGCCATTACTATATAATCGCTTTGTCGCCAGCTGAGATAGCACCCCTCCCCCACCAACTTCGTGCTTGTAGTCTGAAATTTCTTAAGCGGCCTCTCCCAAATTTAGATGCTTTTTAATAAATGCGGTATATAATTTCATAAATATCTCTAAACAATCATTCTGGTATCACTGAAACGACGGTAACTTGGTTGAATATCGACATCTTTTATGTATCAACAACCACGATATAAAAGATGACCAGGATTTTTACATGAGAAAAACATTCTAAGACGCAGAAAGATAAAAACACACCTGTGAAAGGTCAGTGGTGAACCTTTAATATATGTATTACTACAATTTAAAGCTGGACAAGAAATCGGCATGGAGTTTTACTTATTAGTCCAAGGTTTTACTGTGTTTGTCTACGCAAACTTCAAACGTAAACA